>VTPC01002567.1:128797-175827 GCA_011009095.1 Ignelater luminosus | reverse complement strand
ATGCTCAAGCTGAATCTGTAGATAAATTAATCAAATCTAGCAAAGTCAAAAAAAAATCTGAAGTCTAAAGTGTTCTATGGTCAGTTAATTCACACCTATGTCAAATACCAAGATTTTGAGATTAGATTTTAGTGGAAGATGGACAACCACAAGAAAAAAAACAAGCTACTGTATACTGTAATGAGCAAATTGATGAAAAGATACAATACCTGTAGTTTCTTATAAAAGCACAAATTTTCTATTAAATTACAAGTAGGCTACCAACAGAAATCATTGGTGTCACTAACCTGTTATTATTGAGTATGCATTTTATTGAGAATCTCAGTAATTAAGCAAATAAATTACCTAACACGAATGCATTTTTAAAAACATTAACCTCATCCTTGAATACCATCTGTTTTTGGCATGTGCCGAATAAATCAAACGTGACAAAAGGTAGTTAATTAATTCTTATCTATTCACGGTTTAACGCTATTCAAAAATGAATATTTTATTTTAAGGCATCGAGAAAAAAACAATAACCCACCATATGCGTAACCAAATTTTTAATTTTCTTTTTTTCTTCAATTTTTTGAAATCCATTTTAATAAATTTACTATAAAGATGAGCTTGGTAATTTTATACTATTTTATCTAAAAGCGTACTTGTACGTTAGCGATGAGACAGAAAAACATAATTAAATTTTATATAAAATGATTTAAACCTGACCCTGAATTAAATTACACGCGCTCAGTGAAATCTCATCATGATACAGTAGGTAGAAGGTATCATGCTCGGTCCTCTTTCATGTTAATTGTCTGTTGATGGTTACTAATTAGCCACAGTCCTTTTTTATTTTTTATTAAGAATTGACAAAGCGTAGTATCATCCATATGCTGTATGCCATCTATTCAAAAAATTTTATGACTCAAAAATAATCGAAGACGGATTAACGTTTTTAAATTTCAGTTATACACGCCGGCCGTGAATTATTGTAATTAGGACCGATCTTAACTAATCAACGTGAACAGAAACTCTTTTTTCTCCTTTCTTTCTAAACAATAATTAACAGGCAATCGACATGTGCGTTCTCAAAAACCTAACTCTAATATTATTACAAAATGAAAGATGGTAGCAGATGGTTTGCAGAAAATTTGTATAATACAAAAGAGCACCTTTATGAAATCTGTCAAATTTGAAACAGCGGCTGTGAGTCTGTTTGTGTGTGTTCTATCTAAGTATTAAGTAGCGATGATGAATTTAGGTTCGTCGATTTTTCAAAGTTAAAATGTCTAAAACCATGTTAGGTGCGGAAATATGGGTGTTATTACCCTATTTCCTATTTTTATTCGGAAAGAATGGACGGGTTTAGCTAGTAATTATAGCTTTTGTATAACAATAGAAAAATGCCTATAATATCCTAGAATCCGTTGTAACTTGTCGTTTGTTGTTTGTATTCCTGTTCTGTTTTTTTTTGTAGTTAAAACCGGATGAAGTTAATTAGGGCTTGATAAAAAGAAAAAAAGGAACAATTAAAAAACGAATTTCTGTAAAATTCTTGAAAAACAATTGAACGTTTTATATGTGTATTGTGTATTATTATTTCAGTAAAATGATTCATATTCTGAATAATGATAATTCTAGGAAGACGAAGCGACGGCCCGTCGTTTGTTTATATTTGTAAGACATTGGCATCACTGTTTTCTGTAGTATAAGACCTTTAGAGCAGTATCAGTGCACTGGCAAGTTCAGTTTTATTATACAAAATGATAAATTTGTATCAAATATGCTTAAACTACTTTTCTGCTTTTTTTTTATTATGAAACTTACATTCACAAGTTTCAAGTTTTTGGTTTCTTTTCAATCAAAGTTTTAGTTTTTACTGAATTAGCTTAAGCGTCAAAGCTCAATATCACCGACTTGGTTTTCTTTTTAATGATTTTAATGCATAAGACTTGGATACGACGCAATTTGCAAGTTGGAAGAAGATGTTTGACCATAGACTATAGCAGGCCATAGTGATCACAAAGGCAATGATTTTGAGCCACTGCAGGTGGCATAAAAAATCAGCTTTTATCTAACTCGTCTTAATCAGCCTGACATTGAGCCATCGTAGGCGACTTGGTGGTAGGATTAACCCAACCTTCTGCCAAGTAGTCTGGATGAATTGGCATTGGTATTGAGTCACCGTATGTTACTTGGTATAGGGAAAAACCCATTGCCAGTAGTCTTGCGGAAGACAAAATATCATAAAATACTCGATTCTACTACTTCCCAACTTGCAGTAATCAGTCCAACATTGGATAACCGTTTGGTGAAAGATGAGACATCATACAATACTCAGTTTCACTAAAAATCGGCGCTTTGATAATTCCTAGTAATCAGCTTGTGCAAAACTCGACTTTGGACCACCGCCGAAGGCCTAATGGAAAATGAATCATTATACAATTAGCAGTCTTACTAAAGATAAGGTTTTTTTCTAACTTCTATTAACCTGGTGCCACCGCAGATAACCTGGCGGAATGTTTAACATTACCAAAACTTCATTTTTCCTTAACTCCTAGTAATTTAGCCCGACATTGAGCTGCCGTAGATTGCTTGGTAGAGAGCAAAACTTTACCTTTGGCCACTTCAGTTGGTCCAGCGGGAACCCAATGATCATGCAATATTCGATTTTGCTAAAAATCAACTCCTATATTAATCAGCCTGAGATTGGTTTACCGCAGGTGACTTAGTGGATGGCAAAAATTGGTGGAAGACAAATCTTAATGCAATATTCAACTGCTGAGCGAGTTTAGCTTAACACATGGGCTGAAAAGTCCCAGGCCTAACAAATAGATGGCGCTAGTTCTATTGCATTCACCGCTTTTTCAGTTAGTACTAACCTTCAAAAGACAGCTGTTAAAATTTCATGATATTCTATTCATTATTTTGTGAGTTATTGTGCTAAGATCGACGCTACTTTTGTTATTTTCAAAACAATGGATCAAAAACAATTTCGTGTTTTAATTTTACACTGCTTCTTAATGGGAAAAAATACCGTTCAAGCGAAGCAATGGCTTGAAAAGTATTATGGTGACTCCGCTCCATCAGAAACAACAATAAAACGTTGGTTTGCTGACTTCAAACGTGGTCGTAGAGACACCGATGATGCAGAACGCAGTGGACGTCCAAATGAGGCGGTAACACCAGAAAACATCAAAAAAATCCACAAAATCTTTTTGAATGATCGAAAAGTGAAGTTGCGTGAGTTAACTGACATAGTAAAGATATCAAAAGAACGTGTTGGCTTTATATTGCATGAGCATTTGACTATGAGAAAGTTCTGCTCAAAGTGGGTGCCGCGTTTGCTTACTGTTCACCAAAAACAAGAACGTGTTGATGTTTCTGAGCAGTGTTTGGCCATGTTTAAACGTAACAAACCGGAATTTTTGCGTCGATATGTGACAATGGATCCATCACTTCACTCCGGAATTAAAACGATCGTCATCTGAGTGGACATCAACTGGTGAACCTCGTCCAAAGCGACCGAAAGCACAACAATCGGCTGGAACGGTTATGGCCTCGGTATTTTGGGATGTGCGTGGTGTAATATTCATCGACTATCTTGAGAAGGGAAATACCATCAACAGTGAATATTATATAGCGTTTGAAGGCCGAAATTGCAAAGAAACGACCGCATATGGCAAAGAAAAAAATTTTGTTTCATTAAGACAACGCACCGTGTCACAAGTCAATCAAAATAATGAATTGAACTTCGAATTGCTCCCACATCCACCGTATTCGCCAGATTTGGTTCCCAGCGACTACTGGCTGTTCGCAGACCTAAAAAAATGCTTGCCGGTAAGAAATGTCGCTCGAATGAAGAGGTTATCGCTGAAACTGAGTCCTATTTTGAGGCAAAAGATAAATCGTTCTACAAAAGTGGTATTGAAATGTTAGAGCGGCGCTGGAATGATTGCGTTGTTCTTGATGGCAATTACGTTGATGAATAAAGCTAATTTTGAACAAAAGAAACCGTGTTTTCTTTGTTAGGCCCGAGACTTTTCAGCCCATGTGTTAGATTATGCTTGACACAACGCTGATCGTACAAAACGTTTGTCTCGAATTTACAAATTTCCAATAAAATTGGAAATCAAATTTAGGGACTGTCAGATATGGGTTTCTTTGATGTTATTTAACGTCTGGCAGGTCTAAAAGGAATGTTGAGAATTCAGAAAACAACGCTGAAAATCTACTCTAAACATTGGTATAGACCAACATATTATTGGTTCGAGATCATAAATTACGTCATGTTATTTGCTCCAGCTTTCTTCTAATGCAACAAAAATGGAAGCACTAACTTTATCTCTTGTGCAACTTACCATTTTTATACTTCACTAGGAGATACTGAATAATATGATAAAATAGAAAATTTCGTGTGGGATTCAAATCCATATCTCTGGTACACCAGATCATTGCTCTGGCACTTGAGCTAGCGGAATCCCATTCTGAGCGAAGCTAAAGCAATTTGAAAATAAAAAATAATCGGCCTGCAAAACTCGCTCAGTTTAACTTATTGTATTCAATTATTAAGAATCTAAACATTTCAGAATTTAAAATTCCTCTAAATATTAATTAAAATTTAATGAATCTGATAATGAGATTCTTACTCTAATGTATGGTTGCAAATTTAAAAACAACCTCTGCAATCTTCTAATAAAAGAAGCTGCTCCCAACAGATTGTTTCGTTTTTATAAAGTTTCCCAGAAACAGCTAATTTCTAAAAATAGTCTTCTTGCATTCTAACCTATCTTTTTGAATAAAATTTCTCAGGGAATTTAAAAACTAAAATAGCAGGTTGATATAAATTAGAAAAAAAAAACAGAACAAGTTATCCACTTCTAATTTATATACCAAGTTATTACGAAGTGGATCTTATTAAACACATTCTTCTTCAACAAACAAAGACAATTAAATTTTTTGTCGTGTCGTAATAATAATCTTTTCTGTTTGTTGTCGATACACTTCTTTGAAAAGTATTTCCTTTCCGTACAAAAACACGTGTTCTGTAACAGCAACCAGCGAGATACTTCGTTTTGGTATTTTATATATTAAGTGGCTAATTCGGTTTTACGAGATACGTTTTTGCATCTCCTCGTCATTTTTAGAACAATAATAAAAAGGGGGATACGAGTTAGCGGTGTCTTTAATCACATTATCTGTGACTGATAAAACGTCGTATAATGCACTTTAATTAAAGAATAGTTTTAAGGAAATTCTATAGGATACCCACACGTGCATAAGAACGATTAATAATCTAATCTGTACTGTAGCGACAGAGCTTGTCTCTTTATATTGTAATAATACATTACAATCCCTGTTTTAAAGGTTAATTTTTTATGCTAATGAGATGTTGTGTTTTGTAGTGGAATCTGTTCTGAGAAATAGGAGTTAAGTTAATTACTAGCTATTATTATTTTATAACTAACTAATTCTACACCATGCTTATATTTTATAAGGTATTAAAATATTTTTTTATTTTCTCTCCTAATTAATAAGCCTCTTCAATAGTTTTCGGCCCATACTTCAGAATCAGAAAACTATGGTAATCTTCAATAGTGATAGAATCCAATTTTGTGCAACCAACGTATAATTGATCCATCCATTGATTAATAAAATGGTAAACATGAAGAACAAAACTCAGATAACTCAATTTTTTAGCTATTCTGCTGCTATTCCCAAAACATATATGTTTTGGGCATACATTATTCGTTAGAGTAATTTCTATCTTGGTCGTTTATACTTATTGCTTTTATACTCAAAGACTGAGATGGGAAAATCCAAACCTAGCAAATTTAACCCAAGAGCCCAAAATGTAGACATCTGTAAGTCCGTTGGTAAAACAGAAACAATGCTTGGCAAACTAAATAAAATCAATATCAACAATGAAATGGTAAAGATACAATAAGAAACAAAAACGGAGAAATCAAAAATTTTTTTGATAAAATGACATCGAGCAATAGGAGCAAGTTGATTTTCAAAAATGCCGTATTGGTCTAACACTTTTCGATAAAAAAATGATAAGAATCTTTAAATCAAGTCTCTAGAAGCTCAGAATTACTTTGACAGCTTTGGCAATAGTGGCTTGCTTTGTTCACAGACGAGTGGAGGCTGTACCTGACTATAAGTAAATGCCTAAATTGCGTTTTCAAAACAATCAATAAGTGAGTAATTAATTCATCATCAATGATTGCTTGATAAAACATTAAAAATTCTCGTTCCCATCTAGCCTGATGGCTTGAACCTAAATTGGTAAGGGCAAAGCTGGAAGCTGTCTAAATCCTGCAAGATGGGGAGTTAATCAAAGCGCAAAGACGTGCATCGCAAACATTGGAGAAGAAGAAACTTAACACACTTGGAGGTGTGTCTGTCTTCTATGCTCAAGGGGATTCGAATCTGCCAACATTATGATACCAATGTAGGAGCAGAGCGGATGATACCTTATTTAGGGATATGTCAAAAAGTCTTCAAAAAATTCTTGCTTGGTTAGCTTATGTTTGTCATGAGTTTCAAGTTTATCTAATTGGGATAAACACTAAAGCCACCACCGCACAAAGATCAATATCGTTAGCTTGGTGTTTACGGAAACTATTGTTTGATGTTTAAGGTCTGGAGGATGACAAAGTCTGTTCTAGGTCACAGCAGAAGATATAGAGACTGAGACTCTCTATTAATTTTTTTATCTTTTTTCTTGAATTATTGAGAGAAAACTAAACACAAGAAGAATCCAAAATGTAGGGTGCAGAAGAACTTCTTCAATTCAATTCCTTGCAGAGCAATCAGTTTGAGTTACAATTAACAAAACTTGTCTGTCCACGCTCTTGGACATTTTGTGTGCAATGTACATGATAATCTCGTTAAGAGACCGACGGTGATATATTTATCCATAGGTTTTTCAAACTGGTAAACTGATAAACAAAGAGACCATTAATAATGTCTTCAAATTAATTGAAGATTTTTGATTCTTTCCATGGCCAAATTTGACGAGAATAAAATCGCGAAATGTCTGAATATTAGAAAATGTGGAGTGACTCAAGCTATACATCATAGGAGCTGAAAATTTGGTAAGCGTCTTTTCGATTTTATTTACATGGTGATGCTGATAATTAAGGAGGACAAATGATACTCTTCTTTCATACAGTAGGATTGTACTCTGTTCTTTAGCATCATGCTAAAATGTCAAAAGAATATTCCATTACGCAGCTCAATGGTTGTTATCCATCCTGCGGATTATAAAAAAATCAGTGTTACCAAGCGTCTTTTGATTAGAACAGTTTCCATATTGTGGTGATAAATTTTATATAGAAAAAGGCAGCAATAGGTGTAATTAAATTTTGAAAAAACGCAAATCAGTTTAATACTCTTTTTATTTATTTTAATTGCCTTTATACCAAGTGTAGCTGCGGCTAACACAATGATGGAAGACTGTGGTCCAATAAATAACCGATTAAAGATTTAGATTTATGTAGCTTGAGTCTACTTTTCAAGTGAAAACAACATAAATTTGTTTGTAGACTACATTTTTCTGTTTCTCGAGCATTTTTATTTCTAAAGATGAAAGACAAGGAAGCATTCCACTGACATTTATCCTCAAATTTTTCTTTAAGTATGTGAAAGGGATATTTATATTGTTGGAAAGGACAGTAAAAAGATAAATACTTTCCTAAATTAAAAATAACGGCATTAAAACAAATTATAGATATCAATAATAATGGCCTTGTTAAGACTTTATTATACAAGAAAAAAAATTCCCAATCGGTTCACTATAAGATATAAATTAACCAACTATCTTTACATGTAATTTATGGCAAAATTTACTTCTAAGTGATTCAGTTATTTGTTAACGTCCTTATTATTTATTATGGTGCTACCATATAAAGCATCAACAACAAAATGAAATCTTTATTGAACAGGAAGTATAAGGGAACATAATCATGTAGAAAAGAATAAAAAGTAAAGAAGAAAAAAATCGTACAAATTGTAGGCATCATTAAAAATTGTTATAACTACCTGTAAGCAATGATTGAAGCTAGATCATACATGAGCGATAGTGCACGATCCGCTAACGGCTGGTTACATATCGCTGTTATCGATCACTGGTCACTATCGACCATGTCCATCGGTACGACACCTTGCAAGAACTTGCTGAACACGTTCCTACTTACTGAACACAAGAAAATATTTCTTTGGACGAATTTACATTATTGAAGAAACAAAAAATAAAAATTATTTTGTTTTTTGTTGATTGACTAGAGTAGAGTCTTCGTGCTTTTGATTTTATAATTAGATCGTAAATAAACAAAAATAATAAATTCTTATTTTATATAAATTAAGAAACAAAAATAAAAAGAAAAAATAATTAAAAGCAAACACAAACCGGTCTTTAAAATGCATCAAACAAGCTGTCAATGATTTTTAAAGTTTACACAAGTATGATCGTATTATAATCGACGTGTAATTGTAGTAGTCGTGTAATTATAATATCAAAGGTTAGTTATGACGAGCTGTCAGACTCGATCAGTAATGTTTCAATTTCCGTTCGAAAATTTTTATGACAGCATTTTTTATGTTCAAGAACTTTTTTTGTTTGTTTATTTAAAATCTGCCTCGCATTTTTTTCTAAAAATCATATTCAAAACTGATTTTGTAAAACATCTGCAGCTGTTTATAGTCAAATAAATATTTGATAGTCATGACAGGTGTGTAGTAGTTAGTAGTAATACTAGTAGTGCAAATAAATTTCAAAGTGTAAAAAATATAAAAAAACTACAGTTAGGGTATAAAGGGGTATCGCAGGGATTAATAGCGGGACCTATTCTATTTTGGGTTGCTCTATGATTAATCTTAAAGAAAATAAACACAATTGACAAAAATATCATTATAATCGTTAAAACAAAACAAATAGATTGATTCAACCCAATAAAATTCCTCAATACCATTTAAAGACAAAGATACAAACTGCATGTATAGCTTCTTTGTCTCATGCAAAATTTTTACGTTTATTTATTATTCATGACAAGCGCGGGTCGTTGTTTTATTCAGCTGATATATAAATGCGTATTTTTGCCAGTAATAAACGTGTCTCCATAAAATTTATTAATTTAATACTCGCAACCGTTTTATGACAACATTTATCATATATTAATTTTGATAACTTAATAAATTAAATTTATTGCAAACACTGTAAAACAGGACAATATAAATATTTTTGAAACAATCGAAAGTTGTTTATAGTAAGGTATATCTTCTATTTTTCTGCTCCTTTTTGTTTCGCTTCAAAGAGGAATTTGGAGTAGGTCGGGATTTAATTTCAACAAAATTTTTCATTTACACCAAATAAAAATATTTATGTAGGTATAGTGTGTCGATATATAAATATTTATCCCGTTGTTTTATTTATAAAATATAAACAACCAACCATATACGGCATCGCAATTAACCTAATATGCGATTTTTTAAATTTTGCATTTAATAGCATGACTACTCAATAACATACACACATACATACATGCACAAATGAGTTTAACTACAGAACGCCCCTCCACTTCAACCGCTCTTGTATTAACTTATAAACATAAATTTCAAATACATTTCATGTAGGTAACATGATTGCTCCATATTTTCAATTAATTAATATAAAATACCATCGCGTATATGCAAACTGCAAAGATGTTATCTCTTTATTAATGAAATCGCCTTGTCCCGTTTTAAATCATGATTATGAGCTGCATATTTTCTCTCGTGTTGGTATGGCTCAAATAACTCTAATCAATTTGATATTAGAAAAAAAGGTCGGTACTTTACATTCCTTTCATTCCTTTTTTATTAACAATAATTGATTTATTTATCTAAACGAAACGATGCAATTCTCCTTTTTTCATTGCAACTTTAGCAAAAAAAAAAAAAACATTCTACAGTCTTATGCAAGGATATTAAATAAGACGTAAATAAGGTTAGGCCCTCCTAAAGCTGACATACCGGCTCCAGTCGGACAGTTTCAGGCTTGGTTATATCGCTCTAAAAAGCTGCTCTGTGTTTAACCCTTTAACTGTCTACGGTGATCACTTTGATACAATCCAAGGTTTTGCTTAACTGTGTCTATAGGTATGGGTGCCTATTGCACGCTGTGAGCATTCTCCGTCAATCAAGTACCTAAACCTAAAATTTTTCACGGCTGGCCATTACCACATAAATTCATAAATTCCATCGACAAAATCAACACACCATCCATTTCGCGTTCTTCGTCTCAACAACCTCCAACAACTCTTCAATCATCTCGCTACCATGCACGCTATCACCAACATCAATCAGCTCAACTCTAAGGCTATCTTACTTATTCGAACTCGAACTCCACTCACAAACCAGTGAGTTGCGTCTCAGCGCCAATTATACCATTGCTCCCGTCGGAAAGTAAAAATATGATATTGAACAATGACCAAGCAACAAGTTAAGCCATCCAAACAGCAGAGTCAGTCTTCACCAAGAAGGATCTCCTCAAGAATCCCAAAGATTCTTCACAGCCGTCACTCTTTCTTTCGCCATCTTTAAAACAAAATAATTTGTTTTATCTCATGCAAGCTCAACATCGAATTTCTTCTTCCATTAACCTTCTTAAGAGAGCTAGATACAATTGCGGGTCGAGCTACACTCTTCAACAGTCCACCTGACGTAGCCAAGCCGCGTCTTCTATCAGATCCAAGAGACTGTTCTTATCGGTTCTTTCTACTATCTATATCTATAGTCAGGTTACGCCCTCCATTAATCTTCTTAAGAGAGCTAAATCCAAAAACGTATCCGGTTGCGTTTTTACCACGTTTTAAGAGTTAAAATAAAACTGTACCACACATATACGAAAAACCCGAATTCGCGTGGAGATCAAACCTACATACTTGATTCATTCAATATTCAGAATAATAGACTCAGAAACAGTTGCAGAAAAAAATTTAAAAATGTTAATTGACAACAAAATAATGGTGTAAACAGCGCACGTAATCTAGAAGTGTTAATTAACAGAGAAGCAAACTTAATTCCAAATCTTCTAGTTTTTAGAAATCAGATAAGATTGAGGCAAGGTCAGAAATTGTTTTTGCTCAATTTGAAAGCCATTTGAATTGTAGATCTTTCTCTTACATCTTCACAAGGTTTAAAATGTTGTGAAAGTCTCTTTTCTCATTTTGCTAAAAAGCCATAGCAAAATCAATGTCTGTGATGTCAATCAATTTATTTGTAAGAATCACTTGGTAGACCTTTTGAAGAATCAGCATAGTCAAGTTGCTTGAAAGTGTGCAGACTCAACTTTTTGTTCTTCACAAGCAGTGACTATTAATGCAAAACCCATAGAAAACAAAGCCTATAGTTAGTTTGTAACCTTTGGAATGCAAGTGTAAACTGCTCAAAAGCATTAATTACTACTGAAGTTTAACAAGAACATCAAACACCTCAAGTTATGAACAAGTCAATATCTTGAAGGAATCTAGAAAATTTCACCGATATGCAATTCTTGTCTAAATGTTTGATGATATCAGTATGTTTTTTTATGGACTATTGTTTGTTTTGACTTTTCAATGTTTTTCCCTCACGGAGCAGCAGGAAGACAAAGAAAGATGTTCATATTCATGTTAATCTTTGATTTCTCTATCTTAGAATAAAGTTAATCATGCTTTTTAAATTTCACTTTATTGCGATTTACCTCGGCCACCAGAAGGTGGCCTGGAGAATGCGTAAGGAACAAAAGCTCAATATTTGCCTACTTATAGTTTTTGCCAGAATGATCTTCTCTTATTGCCAGTTAATGGTCGAAAACTCCGATTTCCGATCTTTGGTGAGCAATAAAAGCAATTGATACAATCAAGCTAAGACATAATTGTCAACCATACAAAAGCATTGCAGAAACGCAAAAAATAGTATCTAACTTATCTACTAGCAATTTTAAAAGCGCATTGAGTAAAAAACAATTTGCTAGTGGTAACAAACAGGCCGTTCAAATTTTTTGAAACATAAACAAGAATTACAAAAAAATTTGTTTTACTAGGCTACTACACACATAAATCAGCATGTCATGTAAGACTATGTTAGGAATCCATTTATCACACTCTCATTCGCTTATAATTATTTGAACACACGTTATTAAATCATTTTTTTCTCATTTAATAATTAATAATCAAGATAATTAGTTGCACTACTGCAGAATTAATAAGCAAGTAGCATATTAGCTGGAAGCAATAACATAACCAAACTATCCACATATTTAAACATAGTTAACAATCTTGAAACAACAACAATCTTTCACTTTGTTTTGTGAAAGCTGTACATGATTTTTGTGCTTATTTGAAAGTATTTTAACTAACTAACCAAGTGTAAGTACGTGTGTGTGTCTTGTGCGCGCACACACAGTCACGGTGAACGTATAAAATTATACCACGAGATAATGTTTTTATTACCCTAAAGATCGTTATCACCCGGTACTTAAAAAAATCCTAGAATTACTTCTTGCATAAAAATTTCTCTTAATATATATAACATTAATATTAATGATTGCTATAAATACAAGTTGTGTGTTTGATTTTTCATAATGGTAACTATAAAATTAGATATATAGTGTGTATTACAGTTCACTAAGTGAGTTGAGAGTAATGAATTTCAACTGAGGATGATGATGTGAAATTGCTTTCCTTTTAAATGAATTTTATTATAAGCTTTTGTCAGATTTGAGGTTATCGTATTTTTAATTAACCAAAATTAATGCTTAAAATAATGATCAAAACTTTTCAAAATTTCCATTTGTAAATTTTTGAAATTTTCTTTAATTAATTAGCGCTGATATGCTCATCAGTATTTGAATTAAATTCAAAGATAATCTTTAAAGCATCCTATTATAAAAAGAATTGGTATGCAACTTTATTTCTAATTCACGAAACTCAAATTAGCAATTCCATGGACAAATACACATTAGTTACAAACTAAACTGCCTTATGCTTGTATTAGAAAATTATAAATCTTTGAAATTTGCAATTTTCCCTCGCAAAAATAACAAATAAAGTAAAAGAATCGAACAGCACGTTAACTTTAATTCTTTCGATCTTACATTATGTACTTCTCGGTTGTTTTACCGCTATTAACTTCTTGTTGCTTTTAACGGTTTTGCTTTCTTAAATGAAATTATTCATCTACATTGCTCTGTTTATTTTATATTTTTTACGTTATTACAAATTTTCCTCGCGTAATCAATCTTAATCCGTTTAAATAAGTAAAGATGCGGAATGATCGTTTAATTTATTTCTACTTCCTATATACAAGCGAGAGGTGGCCTTTAAGGCATTTCAATAAAATGAGTTAACATCACGATTAAATTTATTTTGTTCTTTATTATCATCGCAATTAGCTTTCAAAACGATAACAACAATAAAGGTGCAATACATAAAGATAAATTCAGCAAAAACAATTTATAGAAACCTAGTGATTACCCCATAGCCTTTTTTTTCTGGTAACAAGAAGCATACGCTGTCTAGTCTCGAGTGTAAGAGAGTTAATTTGCTGTTACCCATAATTTCTCATACTACTAAGAAGATAAGATAGTTGTAATAATATGCACTTGAGTCCATCACGGTCGGTTTCATAATTCTAACCGAGTTAGTTATAATTAGAAACTTATAAACCTAGTTGTGTGTTACTTATACTACCACTAAAACAAACAAAATAACACCATTATTAAGGTTACTCTAGTCTGGAATATGCATTTTAAATTTACTTTTTCTGTTGATTTTCTACACACAACCTAGTCGTCCTGCAATTTACCATTAATGATTCATTCTTTTATGACTTGCAAAAAGAGCACGGTCGGCTAAGGTCGTGGTACAATTCTTCATATAGTAAACTTACGATATGTAACCAATAATCATTTTGTCTGTACTACAGCCATCCAGCTAATTATTCGAAGAGACCGTTTAAGGAAATTGCGCGATTGCATTTTAGTGCGACCGCAGTGCATGTATGCAACTATTGTATAAAATGGTATACTGCAAATTTGATGCTTTCTACGTGGATTTATGTGCAATGGTTCGATCGTTGAGGTAGGTAAAGGCAATAGATAAATTGAGACGTTAGCATTTTTCCATTTGCTTAAAATTTATTGCGACATTTTGCAAATAGCTGCCTTTCTACCCTTAATTTCATTTATAAATCATTTTACATATAGTAATACTGTGCTATTAAACGGAAAATTTTAAACATCTCAAGGTTCATATTACAAAGAAACTTTATTGTTTAATTCCTTTATTAAAACATAAATTATCTACCTTTTTCATTAGAACTTCGAACTATAAAAAAGCTTGGCACATAAATACAGAAACAAAACTCAATAAATCTTCCTAATATTTACCACAGTGATAGCTGAGTTCAAAAAGCATCATCAGTCTTTCTTCAAAACCATTGCATAAACGCAAACCAAACGAATCACTACCGAATAGACAGTAGATCCTGTGATTTTAACAATTTTCTCATTTTGCCAACCGTTAACTTTTGTGTTTCTTAGTTCAAAAACTTTCAACATGCCATTAAAACAAAAATTGGCATACTGTGATGATCATCATCTCCATTTTTTGACCAAATATAGAAATTTTAGATTTTCTAATTGCCCATTTAGATTTTGACAAATTTCTCATGTGTTCGAAGAAGACCAACTTGTGAAGTTAAAATGTTTTTGTCTTTTTTCTAGATTTATATCAAAGCGCGTTCATCTGAGAGTCAATAGCATACAATGCTCTTTTGGAAGAGACTCACGCAAACCAAAAAAATCAGTACCGAATAGACGGTAGACCTTATGATTTCAACAATTTACTCATTTTGCAAACTGTTAATTTTGGTGCTTTTTAGTTGGAAAACTTCCATAATGCTATGGTTCTTAAAACAAAGACTGGCAAACTTTGATGACTCTTAGGTGTCAACATCTCCATTTTTTGACCAAATCTAGAAATTTTGAAGACCAAGTTGTGAAGTTAATCATTCAACTACCTTTGTTCAGCTTTTGTCTTTTTCTAAATTTATATCAAAGTGCGTCCATCCGAGAATCAATAGCACACAATGCTCTTTCGGAAGAAACTCGGCCAATTTTGGAAACCTCGGAAACGAAGTTGCTTTTAGAAGGGATTTCACAACTAGAATCGCGATGAGGATTATGGATCTTTATGTAATGATAATATCTTTTAATCCTTCACTATTTTAGTACTATTCCTTCTCAATTTCTATGGATTACTTCGGATCAAGGCTTGCTGACGAGTAGAAAATGAAGTTGATCACGCTTACAGTAACTGTTGTGATGGTCGAAATCTATAAGAAAGTTTTTGTCCCAAAAGTGATATTTCTGTATGGTATAGAAGAACCTAAAGCAACTTGCCAAAGTAGTTCCCTAGTTAAGTCAGTCTTCACTTTGAGAAACACTTTGTCCTTCCTAGAACTCTTCAGACCCGTTTATTTGCTGACCATGACCGAGCTTTTTGTACTTTCTTTCAGGCATGATTGTGCTCCTCTCTGATGAGGCGCTTCATGCAAAAGCGTCAAGGGCCTCAGGTCTTAAGTGGTGTTGGTTTGAAGCTATCTATATATCTATAAACAATGTGAAATCAACTGGATATAAAAGAACAAAATAATGAAACAATGAAAAATGAAAAGTAAAGCGTTTTGAGGTAAACAGACATGCCTTTCCCCCGTTGGCTACAGTAAAGCTGGGATGATTTGAACCTACCTAATCTAAATAAACGTTAAAATCTGAAACAGTGAAAGAAGAACAGAACAAAGAAAAATTAAAAATCAAAAGGCTTTTAATTACTATTTAGTATTTGTATCAATAAACAGTGTGAAATCTACTAAATGTGAAGAAACAAACCGGTGAAACAATAACAAATGCTGAGTAATACATTTTCAGGTAAATTCCCTCGTTGGTTGCAGTAAAACTGAGATTACTTGAACCTACCTTTTTAATTAAATGAAAAATTGGAGACATTGAAACAAGCACAGAAAAAACTTAAGATCAGAAGCAACTCTTACTGAACTAAGCGTGTGTTTCTATCAGTAACTAAAATTGGCAGTTTTGGTATTGCTTTAGCTTGATACGTGAGAAACATCGCCATTTTTCGTAAAGTGTCTTTATGCTTAGAATATGTAGATTATTGGACTACCGGATTTATATAATTTCTGTATTGTTATAGTGTGATTAATAAAGAAATTACTGATAATTGTAAGAAATTTTACCCTGTCAGATTACTTAACGTCCTAAAGGTATCGAGAGAATCATTTTCAAAATTTATGTTTGCTGTAAAGATGAATATAAAATCGTTAGTGTTCCTTCTGATTTTTAATCATTTTATTATAGTTATTTTCATGGTTTAAAAACATCATAACCTCACTTTATGTAACCTCAATGTTTTAGAAATCTAATTTAAAACAACAATAACAATTCAAAAACCATGTAATTACGTTTTTAAATCGCATTAGATAAACCAAGTTAAGAAAAACGAAATAAACAATAAAATTTTTTTGTTAAATAACCACTTGTGTCGGTCGTTTAAATATAATTTCCTCGACAGTAATTAATTTATCAATTAGTAAAACTAACTGCAATTTAAAATATGAATGACAAGTGGTGTTGCAATGCTATAACACCTGAACGGACATGTTAACTGTTAATAAACCTAATAACTTTGAGACGGCGTGGGTGCAATGGACGTCCAACGTGCTTACAGATGGTCGCATTAAAGTAGTTAGATTGCTGGCAAAAGACACAAAAAATTAGTGTATGTGACAGCGTGGCGTAAATTGAGTAGTTTACGTTCATTTACTTTCAATTAGGGAAGCCTGTTTGGTTAAAATGAGCTTAAAATTACAAGCGAATTGCTTTTATATCGCATTTGAACCGTTTAACACTTCATATTCTCGTTTTTTACAATTGCACGCTCTGATAATAAGGAAGGGAAGTAGCGTGTCTCTTTTAATAAATTTCGTGTTATCCATGCAAAACGTAGAAGAAGAACAAGTCTCGAAATTGGGTTCAATTTTCGGTTTTCTAAATCATCCGTTCATATTATACCTCATTAAGTATTTCATTCATAACTCCGTTAAGTGTAGCTCATCTCCATTGTTAACTAAAATTGTTTGTTTGCGTTGCTTCAGAGGTCGTCTTCGGAACGTATCATCTGAACTCGGCACGATTTGCAGACAATTGCAGCTCCATGTTTGAAAAGAGAAGTTACCCAATTCCATTAGGTAACTTTCGATATTCACGATACACGCAAAAGTCGATTGAATCGTGTACAGATAAAAGAAGTGTGGCGGAATTATTTATTCAAAACGAGAACGTTTAAGGTAATTTTGTGAAAGGACTCATGCGGAAAAACTGTTTTGCACTTTGATGAGGTTATTTTCTGTTTGTTGGTTTACACGACAAATGCAAATTCGGTGTGTGCTAATCTTACTAGTACGTTAAGTCGTCTTCTTTAATTCTTGTTATATTATGTCCTATTAGTTTACTGTTGCACAAACATAGTAATGCTCAAGAAGATATCGGTTTCTTGTTTACTGTGTCAAAACATCTTATGTAATTAGCATTTCGATTACATTTTATGGTTTATCTAACAGGTTAAGATAACTTTAAGTAGGTGACAAAATCAGTCTTAAGAAATTATAAGAGAAATTTAAAAATCTTTCTTTTAGAAAGACTTTGGTCACATAAGCATCACTTCTACAAAGAAGAAAAGACTAGAACTTGTTTAAAATTAATACACAGAATAATTTAAATGTCAAAAACTACAGTGGCTCAAAAACCTTAAGTTGGATATATTCATCAGAAACGATCAAAAAGGTAGGTACAGTGTTTCATCTATGTTTTTGCCTTACAAGCACTACATTTAACTCCATCTGGAGCGTTTTTCTACACAATTCTGAGTACTAACCAAGAATGCAAAGAAACGACTTATTTTATCCATATCTGAACCTATAGTATGTATGTAGATATACAGAATTCTTACATTCTCCCGAAGTCTAGACAGTCTGGTTTTGATTAGAATTACAAATTGAGCAAAAAAGACATATTCCTGTCCACGGAAAAAGCATTTTAGATGAAATTTGAGTAACCTATTTATGTCGCTGTTTTAATTGATTTGCGTATTATCAAGAATTTCTTAATTTTAATTTCTTATTTTCTTTAGATACTTTAAGAAAAAAAACCTTGAAGGATTAGGACTTCATGGTGGCCAACCTTGAGTACTAACCAAGAGTGTAAAGAAAGTTCTAATTTTTCCCATAACTTAATCTTCTTATGGATCTTCAAAAGAGTTGCATTTTCTTAAAGTTTAGACATTTTGTTTTTAATCAGAATTACATAAAATCCAAGCTAGTAAAAATATCATTGCCTTGGTTGATCTGTGTTGTATCTATAATTTCTAACTTGCATTTGTTAACCATTTTTGTTGGATGTTATAAAAGAAGGGCTGTATTGGACTATCAGAAAAACAGTTTAGTTCCCCTATGATTCAATCTGTGTACAGACATTTCTCGGAAGTCTAGACATTTTGTTTCTAATTAGAATTACTTTTTGAGCAAAAAAGGCATGTAATATTGCTATCTATAGCAAAAGAATCTTTGAAGAAAATCTGAGCAAGGGAAATGTTACTGTCTAGGTTGATCTAGGTTATACTTGAAACTTTTTAAATTGAGTGGGTGTGCAGAACTGTTACATTCCCTTGAATTTTAGACGTTTTCTTAAATCAAAATTACACTTTGAGCAAAAAAAGCATCTAATGTTGCTACCTCTGGCAAAAAGCATTTGGGATACAATTTGAGCAGTTTTATTACTAATTTTTGTAGGATTCTTTAGAAAAGTGAAATTTGAAGAATTAGAACTTCTTAGTAGTCAATTATGGCTACTAACCAACAATTTTGTTTTCTTCATGACTCAATTCACATAATTTTGCTATATATGGTAAAAAGGTTTCAAGATAAAATCTGAGCAAGTGAAATACATAATTACCTTGATTGGTCTCTGTTATAAATAAAATTTTATAACTTGCATTCATAATTCATCTTTTGCTCACTATAGCCCATTTGTAAGTAGCTCAAAGATTTCTACTACTAACTTTGTTTAGAGTTCTCGTTGATTAGAATTCTTACCATTGGCATACGTACAGTATGTAAGCAAAGAAAGTGATGCCTGCAATCCAAATGCAATGGTGAAGAATTAGAGTTCATGAAAGAATATGAAGCAATATGAAGTTTGAGAAAAACAAGAAGAAGAGCCAGAAGGGTCTTTTTAATGTTGAACTTTGAGCAAAATTAGCCAAAATATTGGTAATTGATTATAGAAGCTGCATCTTCTTCTTCTCTTCAAATTTTGCCTCAAGAATCTAAATACTATCTTTTCAAAAACAAGCAAATTATCAATTTTGTTTTATATTTTTATAAATATGGAAATTCCAAATCATAAATCACAAAAGAAAGAAATCCCAACATTTTGTAATTTTAAAATTCAACTTATAATTACAATTGCGTGAATTTGTATATAATTAGCTTTCCGCCTTGAGCTAGATATTTCCTTATTTGAATTTCTCTTCTATACATTAAAGAATAATTCTGACTATAAATAACAAATACGATTATAAACAAAAATATTTTTATTGTTGAAACACAAAATAATTTATTACTAATTTATTATAATATAATTCAAATTTTGTCACGCTTCCCGTTTTTTCCACAATAAATATACAAATAAAAGCGTTCAGTTTCTTCAATTTCTTCAATAAAAAAGATTGTAAGAGCAAGTTATAAAATAATAACAATTTAAAAGATATCGCTTTCAGATTTCTATTTGCTTTCCTATCACATTTCTAACTTAATACGTCGGAAAAAGTTTAATCACGTTTCCTTATGCATAAGAAAATTAATTAAGTTTTTTAAAACACAGCTCTACTTTTCTTGTAGCGAATTTTATAAAATTAATAATTCCTTAATATCGATATACTAAAATAATCTTTTTTTTCAGTTCTTCCAAATTGAATTTTAACGTTCAAATTTTCTAATTAGTTTGAAAGGAATAATAAAAATATTATTAAGATATAAGTAAAAGGGAACAATTATAGATAAATAAGTTAAAGCTATAAAACGACGTTAATAATAGCGATATGTTAGTGATTTAGATACGAATAGAAAAAACTGACAGATTATGTAAAATAGCTCGCAATTCATGGACTGTGTTGTAGAATGTATGAATAGTTTGACGTTTGTAAGGTTTTACTATGTCAGGGTCTGTTTTTCTATGTTAATTCCATAAATCGCGATTTTTAGTTTATTGTAGTAGTTAGCTAGAAACTTTTGCAACTAGCTCTAAGGCAATAAATTTCCAAACTCAATAAAATTTTTAAATAGTTATTCACGACGTAATTGTTTTTATCCTATTATATGCGTTTTTCAAGTATTGAACACGTTCGAGATTAATGTTCTACAGAAATCAGAACTAGCATTGATTTTTGGGACTAAGACCAAATCAAAATAACTAAAGGCCAAGACTAGCAAATATGCAATTTGTATGAAACCTATAAAGTAAATCAAGTTTTCAACAGAATTATGACGTTTACAGTTTTTCTAAAGTGTTTTGATTGAATTATTTTGTAATTACTAAGTCAAAAGTACGACCAAGACTTCTAATATCAAAACCAAGACATTCATTGTACTCGATATTGATTTTGGGTCTTAGACCAAAACCAAGAATGACATCCAAGCAGTTTCAAAACGTTTTTTCCAAGATTTCACAATGTAAAACAGATGATCACAAATAACGTAATTTCAGTTTTCACCATATTGTTGGAAATATTAGAAAGAAATAATTATTGTTGTAAGAATTCACAATAATCGAGCAGCTGACTTTTTTAAAATTTAACAATCCAAAACAATTTAGCTTTTAAAATATTTCTTTTGTTTTGTTTTCCTCGTTTCCTGATTATTATAACCAATTTAAATCATAATTAATAAAGAAAGTATTATTAATTCCACATTATTATGATAAATACGCTAAGAATAACCGAACCTCTTCTTATATACGTCAATCAAAAAAGGGAAAAGCGTAAAGCTAATCAATATGCAGATGTACAATTAACATTTATCACACTTATTAGTGACGAGCAGATTAATTGCCTAGGAAATTCTTAGGTTAGTTAAGTGATTGAGTAATCTAACCAAAACGGGATTCATTCATTCTTTCGAAGAAATCGAGATTCTCTTCATTTACAAAATAAAACGTTAAAATTCCTTTAAAATTCTGCTGCTGCTGTCAAAGAACTTGAATTGTAGGTGTAGATCCTATAGCGAGAGCGTGTGCGTGATCAGCTGGGCGGCAGCAGCGGCTATCGTGACCCGGGTTATTATTACTGACCTGACCCTCCCTTGCTTGTGTAACAGCCAGCTTATGTCCACATAGCATCACAACCATCAATCATAACCTAACTTTAAATCGTACGTGCCTATTACTAATTAGCATTTTAATAAGAGCAAAAAATGAGAATTTAATTATAGATTATCGAATACCTACTAACTGTTAATGCTAAAAATATTTCAAGTTGGTTTGTTTTTTGTATTTATTTAAAACGTGCATAATATGTGATGTTTTTGTTTTGATTATGTTTATCTCTTTCTTTAAATCTTACAAAAATAAAATTTTATTAGTAAGCAATGAAGGTTTCCTTTCTAACCCACTGTTGATATCTCTAAGTTTTTTAACGCTATATCAAGCTATAATTGATTTTATTTATATACTTTATAAAAATTAAATTCTTCATTGATGTTATTACAGTGTTTACGTATTTTCTGTCTGATAAATTAATTGAAAAATCGTTGAAAGCCGTAAATTGCGTCGGGATTGCCCAGTGACCTATCGTTAAAGTCTCCAACTGTTTTATTAGTGTTATCGTATATTTATAACTTAGTGAAAAAAAAATCTTATAAAATTATTTCATAAATTATATCAAACCAAGTCATTTACTATGGGGCGTATAAATTTATAGATGGCGCAGTTTTATATTCATGGTTAAATAAAAACGACCAGAAACATTAAAATTTAAAACAAAAACGTTAATACCTACTCGATTGTAGTGTGTATATTGAAAGAGAGAATGTTTAAGTAAATATTAACAAAAAGTATAGAATTTGAGCTGTCTGGTGATCGAAAAGGCCGAAATATACTGAAATTAATTTTTTCTGTGTCGAAATTTTGATTTCTTCAAGATAATTTTATGTCAGGTAGAATCTTTACCTGTCAGTGTCCTACAAACTTTGGAATACCTCTGAAGGTAATTCCATGAGGCTTAAATTGTCTAAAGAGCAAATAGATAAATCAATCTATTGGAAATTCAGCTTGTAAACAATTTTTAATGTCCACTTAGTATAAGACAAGCCGCTAGGTATCAGCAGTGTGGTAGTCTGTTATTCAAGGTATTCAAGAATTTGTTTATTGTTATTAAGTACAAAGACGACTTTGCAAGGCAGCAGAAAACACTCAGAAATCTACCATCTCTGCTTTTCAAACTGTTCAAATTAAAACCATGATCTTCCAACAGGAAGAAATTCTATTGTCGTAGTTTAAATGGTAAGCAGCAAATTCTAGTAAATCAATTCTGCCAAAAATTATTTTGGAACTAAAACAAGCGTTTGCAATCAAAATGTCCAAAATATTTTATCCACTACATCTTGGCCAAGATACGTTATCAAGAAGAGTGGATTAGTGAAAAAATTGCTGCTTTTGGTATTCTGTTTTGATTTAAAATCCTGCAAGAACCGTACATAAATGAGATTCTTACTTAGATTATTCTGATAGGGAAACCTTGATTTATAGCATAGCAAACAGTTACACTTCGAGTTATTAAGAGATTGAAAGATCAAACTAATACTTACATCTATAGGAAGTCAGTTAATTGAGCTTTACAAGCATTATTTGCATTGGGAAACACTCAAGCGTTTACTACCTCTGTTGGGGGTCAAATCTAAAATGCCCAAATTTAGTAAAAAGGTTTTCGCAAAAATTATAAATTAGTAAAATTCTTCTTTGCATCATCAATACTACTTCTAATAGGTAAGCACGATTTATACCATAGCAACCAGCCATACTTTCTTTGGTAGAACTTTGCAGAAAACATTTAAGGATCTATCATGTTTGTCAAAAGCTAAGCTAGGACTAACAAAAGCGTTTCAATGCACCATATCCAGCAGACCAACAAAAATATATTCCACTGTCATAGATATATTGGTATGATTGAAGAAAAATCTTAATTTACAATTTTTGCTAAGACTTTAAATCAAAACACAAAACCAAAACCAATAACAGAGCTTTTGGTGCGTTTATATATCTATTCGGAATCACCTCCAAATTTGCTACTTTCGTTCAAAGCATGATTTATACTGTAGCAACCAACTACTCTTTGACATATACAAGAAGAAAGTTATTCAAGTTTTTTTTATTGGTAATATCTGTAACAGTTATTTCTAGTTTGCAGGATTTTATTTTATTGGAAAATGCACTTGCTGTACTAAAACACATAAATCGAAATCACATGAATTTAGTACATGTTTACTCATGTGAGACTAGCTATTAATTAATCATTTTTAAAATACTATTTTAAGGTATTTAATAATGTTTATGTTAATATACGCCTACACACCTGCATTTAATACGGTAATAGAATTGGTAATTGCAAGTATTTATCATTTATCACTTTTATTGAACAAAAATCATTGAAAAAATAATAGCACACATTCGAATAGGTTACTGGTGATGCAATAAGTCAAATCCAACTATATAATCTAGTTTTACTTGACCAATAAAGGTTTTACTAATGAATATACATAATCACCTTTAATTTTATAGAGGTGTTATCTGAGGATGGTAATCACCATTATGTAGATGACACAACACACATAATTTCTTGAAAACAAACCTGTTCTTTCCTATGTTTAGCAACTTGTAATGTCAGAAATATAATGTGATAAAGTCCGGAAGGCCTATCATAAACTCTGTCCTTATATTTTAAATAATAATCACTTGTCAACTCTATTTATACGTCACATAAACATTTGAAATGGAAGTCAGTTGTTTTTATTATATAAAGAGATAAATAATAAAATAATGATATAAAACAAAATGGCTGACTATCGCGAGGTGTGAAATTTTTAATGTAATTAGTCTTGAAACAGAAATTTTGATCTATCAGCGTTGTCAATCAAACGCCGGATAAACTTCACTTCTGGCGCCTATTTATATCTACCACTACTGCATCTATATTATAAATTAATTATTTAGATTTCACCTTTCTGTATTGGGAGCAAATAAAGTTTCAAAAGTGTGCGCCTGCATACTGAAGTTTTTTCGTTCGCGTCTCGCTCATTTGCATGCAAGTCTGTATGTTTTATTTCTTTCCAGTCGTAAATAAACGCCAGCTTTAATGAAGTAGTAAGCATTTTATTCAGACACACTCACACTACTTTCTATTTATGCATTCCTGATAATTACTTGCACGCCACCTACGCCGAACACGTTCGTACACAATTTGTTTTTATTTGCCCAACCACTGCTGCCATATTTCTTGTATTATACCTGTTGCACCAATCATAAAACTCGACACAGGTGCTAGAGAAATCGTTATTATTACTATTTGATATTTGCACCACATATACTATATATGCTATTGCATTATGATATATTAACTATTATAGGCTTGGCCATAAACAGATTTATTGTAATTGTTTGTTTATATCGTTTCTTTTTATTTCGTGTTTATAATCGTTTCAGTTGTTATAATTGATTATTGCGATACTCGATTACTTTTAATGAAACCTTGTCGTTCGGGAAGTGAAAAGGAAAGGACCTAACTACTAACTCTAAAAGTATTTTTCTATATTTATTTATTTATTTCCTATTAGAACACAAAATTGGTATAGTAATTGTCAACTATTAAAGGTCATGCAAAATAATTGCAAACCTACCATTAAATTTGTTATATAAAAAATATAAAATATTAGACTTCCGCTTACATTTGTAAATAATGTCGAAATTCTAGTCATTGCTCAAAAATCTGTTACTAAATATACTTAATCAAGATTTCATTATTTTTGTTTTTGTTGTTTTTGTTGTTTTGTCATTTGATTTATGTATTTGGTCTCTTTTGAAACAATAATTGACCGATGCCAAAAAAAAGTCAAACTTGATTGGTTCAATCACATCAAAACAGCTCAAATTCTACAAGTCAAAATCTACAGATGCAAAAATAGAAGAAAAATATCTTTAGAGATCAAATAAATTTTGTTTTCATACCAAATTACTCGCGTTTTCAGTTTTGCCCATCAATTCAGCATTTCCTTGCTTTTTGACTTAATTGTCCTTTAAGATGGGACTTTGATTGTTGATAGTCCTAGACGAATGACTATCAAATGATTCGAACATAAGTTACTTTTCAATTTGTTTGATCTGACCCAATGGAAGTTAACTCAAATTTCATATAATAACATCTATAGCCTAAAACACAGCTAATTTAGGTTGGTCCAATTATTTGAATTAAACTGCATATTTGTATACTTTTTAAAGTTGCAAATAAGCTCTCTTGTAATATCCAAGATAATTGATAAATGATAATTTATCTCCTTAATAATAGTCTGTTTATTAATTATTTTGCAAAAACATTTAAAACGGTCATGTCAATTTCGCAATGGAAGAGTGACTCTATCTTAAGAAAATATCAAATTATGCTAACAACCCATAACTATTCTCATAGCTGGGTACTTAAAGATGGTGCAATGCTGTCTTGATATACCCATTTATAATTCCTACCTACTGTTAGCTTTGTAAATACTATTTAAGTGATGGTTACTTAGAAACTTATTATACTCCAAGATCATTAAAGGAGTGTTTATACATATAATACACACACAGAGAGAGTGTTTTAAGCCGTACGACCTGTTAATATAAAATTACAAACCATAAATAATATTGGGCAATTATTAGTGAATTGAATTTTTAAACCCTCGATTCCTTTTGTTTAAGTTGTTTATACATGCCTACTAGATATTATATAGTGATTTATACTAATTAGAATGTAAACGTAGTGGATGCTAATAACAAACAATAGGGGTTGGTTAATGACGCAATTAGGACTAAACCGCAACCCCATCGACTGCGGTTTAAAGAGATATCTATCGTATTTCGTGTTGCTTTGTGTGTTAACTGCAAAATGTAACAGCAATTTCGTCCAAAAACAAATCTTAAATTGTAGAGATAGAGAAAGAGAAAACAGAAGTTATGATTTATAATGTTGCACTTACCGTCGCCACCAGACGAACCAACGTGCGAGTCTTCTGAAAAATAAAAAATTATAGAATTATGGTTTACTCTTGGCGGATAAATTAATTAAATTAGATCTACTAGTATAAATTACGATGGTATCATGTGCTTTACTTTCACTATGCTACAAAACCGTTTCACCTGCTGTTAAAACAGAGCTTTAAAGAAAAAATATCAGAAATATAAAACCAATTTCCTGTATCATTACCATCATTATTTCTCTTAATTGTTGAATTTAAATCGAGATAATTATAGCGTTAATGATAATTTCATTTATATTTTAGATATCGTTTCTAGATCATTTCTAGATCGTTTCTTGTTTTATTGTTTAAGAAAACTCTATCAAAATCGCACTTAAGGTTAAGCACTCAGATGTGATTTCAGATAAGAGATTCTACCTGACAGTACTTCAATTATCTTACTGGTTCGACACAAGTGTCATCACATACAATTTCTGTAACGTAAAAGTCGCGAAAAAATATTTTCCAATTCGACTAGCTTTAGGTCGGAAGCTCTTGGGCACGAGTAAGGAATGGAGCTTACGGTAAATAAATCAGAACGCTCAATAAAGTTAATTTCAAAAATAAAAATATGTCTATAGTTATCAAGATGTCCTTAACAAACAATCACTATCTGAAGACTAGTGAAGATTTAAAAACTGTCATGCTCCAGGACTGCCTGAAAAAATAAGGAAGCCATAGCGGCTCGCCTCAGAATGCCAGGTAGCTCACTTGGTACAAACTAAATTTCTTTTGTCTACTCAGAGAAAAATTCTCTGCTACTATTTCAACTGAAAGCAAATAGAAAAGGAATAAGGTAAGCTACCAACAACGCTTGCTTATATTGCTTTGGAAAGGTATTCAAACAGATAATGATGAAGTTGCTCCAAGTTGCTGGGATAAAAAGGTGCGATATTTTGGATTAGCTCACCAGAACAAAAAAGGTCAATCTCGTTTGGGTCCCTGAGTACAACGAAATCCATAGCAAAAATAATAATAATAACACAGAGCCGGAATCGTTTACGGGGATTTCAAGGCAAATCACAGATCACACACGGAAAAAAATGCTTTGTTGGTGCTACAAAATATTTAGTAGAATTTTGGACAGCAAATATTTTTGCCACACAGTATAATTTTCTGCTCTTGCCACTACAGCACTTTGGTAGATACAACAAATTTATAATTTATTTTAGAGTTTGGAACAGATTAATTTGTTGCTACAGCAAAAAAATATTTGCTGTCCAAAATTCCACTAAATTTCTTAGTGCACCAACTAAACATTTTTTTGCGTGCACGAATCTTAAATCTATTTAAAAAATATCGGAAAGGAAATTAAAAGAGAAGCAGAGACTACTCAGTCAACTTGGAACTAATCAAGAGCAACAAAATTTGATTGATAAAAGACGTTTTTTTTGATCAACATGACTAGCTGATGTGAGCTGGCTTAAACACGTCGAACAAAATCCTATTTATCCATAATCGTGCTCTAGCTAGGAGGTGAATTTTGAGTTGACTGTTTACTTTACACTCTGCCTCGTTATGAAGTACAAATGGTAAAAACATCAAACTCAGATGTGATGTGATACAAGGAGCTATCTAGATATCATAGCTATAGTATGAGATCTTTCTTTGCAGCTGCCTCTTAGGCACATTGGAAGGTATTGGAAGATTCATATAAAAATCAGTTTCAAAATTAATCACTGCATGTCGTTCGAAAGCAGGACATAAAATCCCGTCTTACACAACTTATCCAAGTTGAGCCGATACTTAAAGGTTCAGGTGTAGTTCTTACCTGAACATCAAGCTTCTTTAGCTAACCTAATAGCACTGCTCTTTCTGATCTTGAGGTAAAACTCAGATTGTTTCATAACCTCCGGAGATTGAAGATCATTCTTCATCTGTAAACGCCAACGTAATCACTCTAGCTCACTCCAAATTGAAATTACCTCATGAAGTGATTTGTCTAAAACTTGATTGTTGTCTTTTTAAAACAACAAAATGTACTCAAGCTTAATTTGGTAAAATCCAAACTAAAGATGGCATTGCCAAATTTAATTCTAGGCTTATGATAAAAAAACCGGCTTTGCTTCAAAATTAAAAAGATCCAAAATGCGGAAATGACGATGAAATTTTCTTCAGGTTTTAGGATAATGCGATAGGTATGAAAGCTTAAAGTGTGAAACCTTCCAAGTAGTCGCTCTATGGAGAGAAGAGCAGATAAGTGTTTGCTAACTTCTCTTGCTTAAATTGATGTTTTGAATTTCAGTAGGGATTCAGGCGTGTGTGAACAAAAGAAGAAAAAATATCTACGAGGTCTTGGAAGTCGTTGAAAAACGATAAGAGATGCAAGGCTGCTTGGCAAATTCCACTTGGAAATATAAATTCTGGTTCATACGATGGTGCATGATTTGAAGATCCTGTTAGTTCTTCTTATTTGCGATTTAAGTAAAATAGAAATGTTTGTAGACTTGTTCCATATTATTATCTTCCAGTAAACAAAATATGAGTTATATTGAGCCTGCTTTCATCAAACAATTCATAACTAGATGTCGCGAGAAGTCAGTCAAAAGGTACTGACTAACGGAGTTTAGTTGAGTTTGCTTGCACTAGTACCTCTCAAATTTACTGGAGCGTAACATCTATGTCATGTTAGGTTTTTACTATTTTGAGTATTTCAGTAAAACAAAAACCAAAGGTTTTGTAATAAAATGTAGACGAAATCTAAATAAGAATAGACTTTAAAAGATCCGATGTAATTTAAAATTTACACTTATAGAACGTTTTATTATCTCCGATTACAATTCTCATTTAACATAAATGTCATAACTGAAAGTTTTATCATAATATTTTTCAATTACGAGCCAATTATACGCTTGCCCACTGTCAGAAACGATCAGTTCGGTCGGTAAACTTTTTGTGTTTCCTTATTTTCAACGTTATTTTTCAAGAATAGGAAGCTATCTTCAATTGTCTGAAACAAATAAGTTATTTCCGTGAAGTAAGAAATTTGAAGATTTTATGTTACAAGAAGTCCAAATTATCCAAATGTTATAAAAAATTGGTCTTGGCAAAAATCGAGTTAATTTGGCCTTTTGGTAGAACAACCAAGATATTGGTTATAACTAGTTCCATTAAGGTCAAAATTGTCTTGGTGTATATTTTGACTTAATTGTGAAAAAATCTGAAACGTGTAATTTTCAAGTTTCAATCTAATTCAGCCAAATTACAAAGTTAAGTCAGAATCTGCTCAAGCATAAAATGAAGTCAGTTTACCATAGCTAGCAAAAAGTCAAAAAGTCCCAAAAATTCAAACCTCGTCCTCCAAAACTGAAAGACTTAGAACCTAAGAAAAATAAATAGTATGACTATGTGCAATCCTTTCGACACCAAATTGCAAGTTTTCTAATACTAATCAAACATACTTCATCTTTACTATTTTGAGTATTTCATAAAACAAAAACCAAAGGTTTTGTAATAAAATGTAGACGAAATCTAAATAAGAATATTTAGACTTTAAAAGATCCGATGTAATTTAAAATTTATCAAAACCAAAATAATCCATTGAATATTTACACTTATAGTACGTTTTATTATCTCCGATTACAATTCTCATTTAACATAAATGTCATAACTGAAAGTTTTATCATAATATTTTCCAATTACGAGCCAATTATACGCTTGCCCGCTGTCAGCAACGATCAGTTCGGTCGGTAAACTTTTTGTATTTCCTTATTTTCAACGTTATTTTTCAAGAAACGAATTTAAATTGTCTGAATAAGGATTTGGCACATGTAAAAGTTAAAAGTATGAGTCTCGTTTTAAATATTTATTCCCCATATTAGAAATATGTCAGCGGTACTGAAGGCAGGCCGCTTACTGATTGTACTGCTTCATAAATAATAAGCAGCGGTGCATGTAACCGAAGAAATGTGGATGTTGGATCATCCGAGAAATCCTTTTACTTGTTCGATTCGCTTATTTTGTCCTTTTTTATAGTTTCAATCCTTCTTTATAATATCGAAACATTTTTAAAGAATTCTTCTAAATATAGAAAACCGAGTTTCACCTTGTTTACATAATTTATGTATAATCTTATTCGTCTTTAAATTTCAATTATTTATTCAGTGTGGGTAGAAGAGAAATAATCAACGAGTCAAAATAAAATTCATAACTTTCTCGATACAATTTAAAATGGTTGACTTTTATAGAGCGGGAATGGTCGGTGTTTTCACTAAAGATCATATTGGCACCGATTTACAAGCCATTACAACCGATTGCCGGCCTCTACATTATACTTCGGACATTCATAAACATTGCTCGTGCTGACCAATGCGTTCTTAAAGAGTTTCGCAAAGATTAAAATCATTTAGAGTACAACAGGACGACGCACAATGCTCTTTAAAGGCTGTGTTATTTTTGAGATACGGCACTACGAATTTGGTAATAGATTACAGTGGAACAGTTGAAAGAGCCCGCTTGATTCGCATTTAATAAGGGCGATTACGAATATGGACCAGTAGAGTATTACAAGTTAATTTTAAGGAACGGTGGGTGGATATTTATAGCGAATTATTATTTATCTTCTTTCTTTGTTTTTTCGAAAATTTTGACGATCGATCGTTTAATAATAAATTGATTGCGGTTTTAATGCCGAATTACATCGAAATTGCTATAGTGTATTGATTATTATTAAAGAGCGCTCTGGTTACACGTACTCTTGGATTTATTAGTAATTGTAGGATATGGTTACAAAATCAATTATAGGGTTTTTTGTGTCTTGCACGTTTCTTCCTCTTAATATTTTTAAATATTTTTTCAGGACAACATACTGTTCAAAGTTAGAAGAACGAAAAACCATTTAATTGTCGTATTGTCGAGACCAATACAAGAATACTGATCTTGAGGCGAGTTCGTTTTAATATGGAGTGCAAGCGAGCAGGAATAAAAACAATTTCGATTATTAACGTCTACATTCTATACTTTGCAAATTCCATTGAAGTGTAGAATATTGATTTTTGTGGAAGCTTGACATGGGATACGACTGGAGAGAAACAAGAAAAAATAAACTCTATATACCAAAGTTTGTAGATCAAAACTAATCTTGAGAACTTTATTAAGAGGAAGGCAGGCAAAAATAAAAAATAATCTTCTCGATCATTCACGTCTATACTTCAGACACGGCCAAAGATCGTAAATCAAAACCATTAACCTTGCAAACTTTATTGAGAGAGTTCATTCTGACAAGAAATACAAAAGAGCAGAAATACTAAAATAATCCTGTCTACATACCAGACGCAGCTAAAGATCGTAGACCGCAACTATGAACTTTGAAAACTCCACGAAGAGATTAGATATCAATCGTTGGGGAAGTTCATTTTGACATAGGGTACAAGCAGGCACAAGCAAAAAATAGTTTTCTGGGTTAGTAATACCTGCATTTTAAACGCAGCCAAAGATCGTAGATTGAAGGTATCACTGGAAATTTCAGTAAGGAGGCGGATATTGATCTTTGAGAAAGTTCATTTCGATAGGATACAAATGAGTAGACATCTACATTTTAGACACGACCAAAAATCATAGATCAAAGCCTTGTAAACTCTTTTAATCTATGCAAGTCCAGACATTTTAAGTTGAAGCTATCAGCTTTGAAAACTTCATTAAGAAGCCGAATCTTTGCGGGAGTTCAATTTGACATGAGCTACGAGCGGGCAGAAATAAAAACAAATTTTTTTGATTATTAACGTATATATACCAGACGCAGCTAAAGATCGTAGATCGCAACTTTGAACTTGAAAAACTTCACTAAGAGGTTGGATATCAATCGATGTAGGAGTTCATTTTGACATGGGGTATAATCAGGCAGAAATGAAAAATGGTTTTCTGCATAATTAACATCTACATTTTAGATGCAGCCAAAAATCGTAGGTTGAAGGTATCAACTTTAGAAATTTGATCTTTTGGCGAGTTCGTTTTGCCATAGAGTATAAGCGGGCAGAAATAACACAAATCTTTTCGATTATTAACAGCTAGTAGAACAGCTAAAGATCGTACATTGCAACTACGAACTTTGAAAACTCCACAAAGAGGTTGAATATCAATCGTTGGGGAAGTTCATTTTGGCATGGGGTACAAGCAGGTGAAAACACAAAATAATTTCCTGGGTTAGTAATATCTACATTTAGAACGCAGCCAAAGATTGTAAATTAAAGGTATCACTTTGGAAACTTCAGCAAGGAGGTAGATATTGATCTTTGATCTGTAGAGTACAAGCAGAAGCGGCCAAATTGTAGATTGAAGCTATCAATTTTGGAGACATCATGAAAGGGTCGAATATTGATCATTTGGGAAATGCGTTTTGACACACATGGCATACAAGCAGGTTAGAAATGGAAAACAATTACTAATGTTTACCTTCCAGATGCGACCAAAAATTAGAGTATTACAGAGAGTGCAAGCAAAAAAATATTTGAGAAATGCAAAACAGTTTATACTATCAGTGTCACCAAAGCAGTATGTAGAACATGCCAGAGCCATGGACACAAAATTTTAAAAAGGGGCGCAAAACTATATGTTAGTATGTTAATCCAAAACTGTCCGTGTCGATATGATACGAAGAAAATTTATTATAGCAACAGCCCTAAAGCAGGCAAAGCAATAATTCATGATAAGTAACAAAATTAAGCTTTGCTGCTAAGCAATATCGGAGTAGAATTCTAACCATTATGCCCAATTGTAGGTTATCTTATCAGGGATGTAATCTGCAGGTAATTTGTTAGAGCTTTATATGATGTGACTATAAGATCGTTAGAAATTTTCCTTGTTTGTACTAGTAGGTAATCTCTATAAGATGAATTAAGTTTAAGGATAGAGTAAGAAATAATGGAAAACATCCTGACTAAAATGTACAATTAATTATTTCTGTTACTTACTCTTCTTTTTAGAATCCTGTTCTTGTTGATGAAACGCACCAGCTGAGGGGTCAAGCATCATGGAGTGCCCCAGGTGCCCCCCATGACCCCCTGGCTGGCACTCCATCGTGATCATAGCACCCTCAATTGTGGGTTTGTTTTCTGCAACAAACAAAAGAAATTAAATTTTTCAGTCTTCAGAATTTTTTTACTTTTATGCTAAAAATATCGAGCTTTGCTTCCGCAAGTGAAAGTAATGCATAACAGCAGCAGCAGGCTAGGTAATCTTAAAAATCACCCTAATGACGTTACATGGTTCTCAGCTGTTGTTACGCCGCTAGTTGATTGTAAGATAAAGACTATGTGTGTGTTTCTATATACTATAAAGAAGGGACTTTGGCCCTAATCACTTTCATTTAAAACTCAACCTGGTCGTCGACATCTTCTAGCCCTTTCTTATAACGGTGATAAAAGCCGGTAGTATAGTAATGTCGGGCGCCGACCTTTTTGGTAGCGCGGGAATTTATAGTGTAACGAAAACACCATATGTCATTGCTACCCTACGGTTTGTCGTGTCGGAAGAACTAAATTAAGGGTTGCTGTTGTTTGCCAGGTAGCATCCAAATCGTTTTCGATATTTGTTTAAATGATTTTGTGGTTTTGGTCATTTTTCTTGTGGTTTATGAGGATGCATTCATATAGTAAATGGAGATGTATTTTTTAATCTGTTTAAAAAAAGAAAGAAATGATGAAACTGATGATTTGTGTTGTACAACAAATAATATACAAAGAGCTACTAACATGAACAATCATGCAGGTATTTCATTTAAAAGTAGCTGTACTTCTGTGAGCTATATAATTTAAAATAAATTAAACCTTTTTTGATTTTAGTTTACGCAACCAGATAAAATATTTCACAGCAATCTGTAATCAGTTGACGCTCTCAGTTAAAGCTTATTGTGTCATGGACTATGTGTACAACATAAAAAAAATAATTCAGGGATACAATCTAGATAAAAGCACTTGCTTTTCAACACGTAGTTCGGTGACCTTTTTAAAATTCTAATCTATAATGTACGACAATACAGATGATTGTAATTCTGTCTTTTTTTATTTTCTATTATTTTGGGTGGTTTATAATATAGATAAAAGCTATAAGTATGTATGTATATCTTATATCTAGCAAATTCGAATTTTTCTGTTTCTTTTTCTGTTCAAATTAGCTCTACTATGGCAGTGAATGCTACGATTTTGATTTTTTTTAGTTTTCCTAACAATAATAAAATGTCAAATAGAATCTTAATATTAAAACTATTTATTTTTATTGCAATAGAAAATTTAAAAACTCTGAAAGAGTGTTTCAGTATTGGCGCCCAACGTGAGGCTCCAACATATGCATGTTTTAGAATTTTCTTGAATTGTATCTCTAAGAAAAAAGATTCACACCCGAATTAGTTACTTAAAAATCGCTAGGTACTACTTACTGATCGCAAAGCTTTAGAAGAGAATTTATAGAGTTCTTTAAAAAAATCAAAACGACGTTGGTGACGTATATTATATCACTTTACCAGTGTATCTTAAAACCTATTTTTAGATTTCTTCTTTATACACACCATCTGCAAATTAAGAAGCCAGAAGTATCCAGATGTGCCTAGAATTTTGTCTTTAATAAACTGTCGTGGCTTTACAGTTTGCAAACGCGCCATAGATAAAATATCAAGAAACGTTTCAAACTTATCTTTATATTTCAGGATATACAAGTATCATTAGACGCTACTAACGTCTCACTTCTTTATAATTGACGAGATATATGAGTTTCCTATTAACGTGACCATATGGCAAGCGTTAACCATAGAATTCTTTACACGTACAATTTCATCTTCACTTTTATGCTAAAACATTTCACTTTTATTCGTAATCAGATTCACAAAATAAATTCCTACAATAAGTGCAATCAACGTAAATTAATATGTAAATAAATAACTTGAAGGAATTTATTAAAAATTTTATTTAGAGTAAACATCCAAACGATTCGAGTACTTCAGTTAATTGTAAGCTCTCCTATAGTATAGAAGGTTAAATCATGATGTTAGTAATTTTCATCGGCAACAGCATAATTGAAATAAAAAAGTAATTAATATCGCATTTATCTAATTAAAGTCCTATCATACGGATTCCTCTTCTATATTACTTTCTTTGTACAATAAACGGACCGTACTTTTGCGGCAACTAACCTTAATTAGACGTTTATTATACAAAACGATCGAATCTTTCCAACTTAATAATTTGTTTCGTTTTACTCGGTCGTTTTCTTTTTATGAACGGAAACAGAAAATTATCTTCTTTTATAGAAATAATTTTTTTCTTGTTCTTAAGGGGAATAAAATAAATTGGCCATGCTAATGTGTCTACTACATTCTGTAGTATATGAATGATTTAAAATTGTTATTAATCCGTCAAGGACGGTGCTTACGTAAAGTTATACACAAACTAAATTACAGCATATTACGATAGTCTTTTTTAGGTATTTTTGTCACATTACTTGTTATATTAGATTACTGTATTTTTACTTAATTTATTTTGCTCAAAACGCGTTTCTTGAAAAGACGAACGTGATTGAATATTAAAGGTTAAAAAAATTATAAATCTAAAGCCTGGTACACACAGACTTTGTTTCAATAAGTTAAATGATGTTTTTAACAATATTAATTCCTTCAGTGTAATAGAAAAAAAAACGTTACAAGTACCCTTTTTGTTTGAGTGATTCGACAAAAATTACCCCAATGTTCATGCTACTATCATCTCGATAACACACACTAAGATAATACTTTAAAACTTAGCAAGAACATATCAACAATCCCAACAGTTACAACTCAAAAGACCAAGCCTTTCAAGAATCCACATAATTCAAATCTAAGTCGACTTAAATAATGTAAATGTCTAAATTGCATCCGTTGTTAAAATGTTCAAGTTATTAGGCTCACGACCAAGAAAATATCAACTGGCTTGGAAATAAAAGACCCAATTGACCAAAAAAAGCTAATCTGTACAAAAACTACAAGTACAAACCTGATTCGACCATTTAAAAAGCTTGATTTGATAAGAGATTGCGGCAAGTTTAAGGCCCAATGGGCCCAAGAAAGTCCAGTGTAGTACATGAAGCGCAGAGGTTAGATGCATGCCTAAAAATAAGAAAAGCCTGCAAACCCCGATTGCACAGAAAATCTGGACTACTGTCAAATGGGCCCAAGCAGTCTGATTAACTCAAAAAACAGTTTTACTACTCTAAAAAAACCAACTGGCCGAAATAGCCCGATAAAACAAATACTATTAATCAGTTAAAAAATCCAATGGACTCTTAAATTTATTAGAATCGGAATGAAACTGGCTTGCAAATATAATAGATACAGAGAATTTGATCAAAGCCAAAAACTCCAATCAGCTGAAAAGCTCGATTTGGAAAGAAACCTCAGCAAACTTAAAGGCTCAATAGATTTGACAATCTACATACAATGGACGCGCGGATGACCTTAAAGTCTAACGCAGGCCGAAAAAGTCTTGATCATTTTACAATGTTATAATGGACTCAAAGAATCAAATTTCCAATAGAAATTGGACTAACTAACATGGTTCGAATGATCCAAAAAACCTAATACAAGTATTAAATTCTACTGTTCTAGAAAAAGTAACTGGCTTGAAAACACAAACATGAAACACCTAACCGGGCCAGCTTGAAAATTCCACTTCGAGAAGAAATCTCGACAAGCTTCAAGACTCATTCAATATAGTGCACAAAACGTGCCGTCGACATTAAAAATTTGATCGACTCTATAAGTTCGATACAGGCCTAAAATTTATAAAACGCTCAAAATTCTTAGATAAAAGATTTTCATCATTGTCGAACACCTAATGGATCTAACACAAATGGTTAGAAAACTGAAGCTGATAAGGTCTAGAAAGTTCAATCCTTTAAGAAAGGCCAACTCGACTATAAAGAAACTTGACAACGGTTAGAAAGGCTTGATGGACTGCGAGAGTGAGATGCATAGAAAAAGTTCTGAACTGAACCCAAAAGTCCTGTACAGGTCTAAAACGTCCAATCGTTCTAAAAAGGCTAACTGGATTAAAAAGTCCAACTAAAACAGAAACTTCCGAGCAGGTCCGTTTGATTCTGAAAGTGAGATATATAAAGAGTTCAATCGACTTAAGTGACTCAAAAGTCTAAAACAATCGATCTTCCCAAAAAGACTAACTGTCTAAAATGCCCGACTAGAACAATTACTTCCGACTATTGTAGCTTGAAAGCTTCGCTTGACTTTGAAAGTGAGCTGTATAAAACAAGTTCAACTGATTTAAAAAACTCGTCTGAACCCAAATGTACGATATAGTATGTCTAAAACGTTCAAACATTCCAATAAGACTAGATGGCCTACAGAAACCTCCAACCAGTTAGAAAAGTCTGATTCTAACAGTAAGATATACAGAAAAAGTCCAATCGGTTTAAAGAGCTCTACGAAACACAAAAGTTCGATACAGGTCTAAATGGCCTTTTGACCCAAAAGCTCTGATTGTCATAAGAAGCTAGATTCAACCAGCTTGGATTCAAAAGTACCAGATGTTTGAAGAGTAAAGCGTAGTCCAGTCCAAACAAGGCAAAGGCCTTTATACCATACTAGGCGTCGTTGTGACTAAAACTTTTTCTGTTCAAGCGATTAGTTTTTGAAATGCCACCGATAAAGATTGAAAAAGAGAAACATACAGAAATTATTATTTTCTTCAGAAATAAAAAACAGTTTTGGCACTAGGTATGACTAATTGAAAAAGTTTCTTTCCAAATAATTAGAAAATTAAAGTTGAAATTTAATACTGTAGGCTTTTAACTGTATATTTCTTTTTTCATCTTGAACTACTTCGATATTATTTTTTGTGCAGTTTTTTCACTGCCCTCTTGGAGAAAGAACATTAAAAACAAAATCATTATTCGGGGATAAAACAAAACCCTCCTTTACTACCAAATAAAGTAGATACATAACCTCTAACACACAAAGAATAAAATCCATTGAAATTCACTAACGAATGAAATAAATAAATTCAAACTAATCTAATAAACATTAATACCAAGAAAAATTTTTTCTAACTTAATCAATTAAATACGCGTATAGGTTAGAATTTTATTAAAAAATATAATTGGCTTAATTAAAAAAAAAGAAAAAAAACAAGAACGAGATGAATTTAAATCATCTGAAACGTTTGAAATGTGACAACATAAAATGTTAATTACTTTATTAGTTAGTTTTAACTTTTCTACAGCCTATTTGTCACACATGGAAAACTTTCTTTCGATAGCATTTGATTTATATACTCTTAATGAATATTTAGATCTAGCATTATGGCAATGCCTTTTAAAAGCAGTCCAGTCGTTGCTGTCACATCATACACATACTACTTACACAGAATTTCTTGCACATAAATTTAGGATTCTATATAAGAAGCTAATTGGCCGCTTATAGATACGAACAAATTATTGAAGTTAAAAAAATAAAATTTTTTTGTTGATTTTATTATGGTTCTGCAACAATAAAACAACTAACTAGATCTTGCGTTCTATTTTAAAATTCCATGAATGAACGAATCTTTTTTGTTTTCTTGTTTTATTATTTTCGGTCTAATACTTTTATGATGTAGCATTTGTTCTTTCATAAGAAAATCAAGGCACGCTTTGATTCGTCGGTATCTTCAACAGACATCATCGGTGTGAGAACGTTGGTAAAGAAGTGGCAAAGAAAGAGAGTTAATCATGCATGGCTGAATCGTTAACGGGATTCATTCTTGTTATTTACTTATCAGTAGTTAATTTGCACACACATAGGTACATTATTTGTCAGCATTTTGTTATTGGTTACATCTTCAAGATACTTTAATGCCATTGTTATCTCTTTCAAGAGAACACGTGCCGCCTAGTATTATTATTATTAGTGACAGATTATTATTTAACAGTCTGTAGGCGGCGTGTGACTTTTCATTTTTAATCTTTTTTTTAACTTCTGTTTTGTTTACATATCATTAAGTTGATTTGAATATTATTATTACAAATGTGTGTTTAGGTATAAATTATACCACACCTTTACTATAAAGTCGGTTACAAATGTGTTATAATTTATAAATAAATTAATCAAGCGGATTTATTTACAAATTTATTGAAATTTTAATTAGTTTTTTTATTGTTTGTTTTCTAAATGCTGATTATAAATCTAACTCTTTTATTGATACTGTAAGAATAATTATTGTTAAATACCCTATATATCAATATTTTTATTGTTATTTGTTTTATAGAAATTTACCGAGAAAACTTTAATATATCGTTCAATCACATATAATGACGCCCAACGTGGGGCAGTTATTTGTAAAAAAATATAGGATGGAATGTTATCAAAGTTCTAGAGCTGCTTGGTGGCCTCCTAAATGAAAATAATCGTCAGAATTGAAACTGTTTCAATTGTACACAGTTGAACGAATTTACGATTCTGCAAAAAGCTAAAACTGATTATGATTTAAAAAAATAAAAAATTGAATGAACAATCTTTTGATAACATTAATGGATCATGACTATTCTACGTTTTTGCTTTCGCGAAATGGGACGATATTCTAAGACCAAATCTGACTAAACTCGCCCAAAAATTCCTACTTGGATTGTTGGCAGAATTCAAAAAAACCTGATTAGTTTTAAAACTCAAACTATTTTGAAATGACCAATACAGAGAGGACTGAATACTTTAATCAGGCGAACGATCCTAGTCTAAGCATCCCAAACATCTGAATGTGACAGACCGATCAAAGCAATTCGAAAACACAACGCAACCCAAAAAACTTCTTTGGACTTTTTGGCAAAATTTAAAAAATCTGATTGGTCTTAAAATTCTGGCTGGTTCGAAACAACCAATAACACAGGAAACTGTAGAAATAGACAGGGTGAGTCGTTGGCATTTATAAATTCCCCAACATAGGAATGGCGGTAAACCAATTCAAAGTGGCAACAACAGTAGTGGATAAGGAACTTTCTTAACACCCTAAATGGGCAATATTTCAAGGCCCAATCCAATTAGATAAGCTTGATGTCAACAGAAAAAATCTGTTTGAACTTTTTCCCAAAATCAAGAAATTTGATTGGTTCTAAAACCATGATTGATTCGAGAGAACACAAGGGACTAGAGAATGGAATAGGGTGGGTATAGTCCACGATCCAATAAAAACGATGATAGTTGTGGAGGAAGTACAGCGATATTCTAAAATGAACTTGGAAAAATCAAAAAAGGCTGACTGATTCGAAAACTTTAACTGTCCAAGCATCCCCCACACCGACTGTAAGCGGCAATAGTACTAGAAGAGAATCTTACCTCACTGTTATGGTTTCATCAGAGACAAACAAACTCGACGTGACTCAAAAAAGCCTGTTTGAATTTGTAGTAAAGTCCAGAAAACTTGATTGACCCTATAACTCTAATTGATTCAAACGACCAATATACAGAGAAGTAGAGAATTTGGATGTGGCGCTTCGTGATCTAAGAGCCTTAAACATCGAAATGGTACAGATCCGATTAGATATAGTTGACGTGATCAGCAAATGCCTGTTTGGGCTTTAGCAAAATTCAAAAACCTGATTGATTCAAAATTACATGAAAGACTAGAAAACTGAATGGTCGGGTGGTCTATGGTTCAAAAGTCCCATACATCGAAATGGTGACAAATCGATCCAAAGTGGCGATGCTAGTACTGAAGAACAAACCTTATCAAGAATTTAAATCAAGCAATATTTTAAGACTCAATTCGACTATTTAGATTAACATGAGATAATCCAAAGAAGCCTGCTTGAACTTTTGGGAAAGTAAAGAAATCTAGTTGACCCTAAGATTCGGATTTACGAGTGACTCTATGAACCAAGACATGTAATTGTAACCTACTGTTTGAAGTTCGGTCACAAAAAGCAAAAACCATGCTCCGCAATGATTTATATCAAAAGAATTTGAAAACACAAAATTTGTTTATAATGACAAGTGAAGAGAAAAATTCCAGTTTAAGCTTCGAGTACGAACACGTTCTATTATGTTGAGATGTTTTGGGCTATTGAAAGCTATATAGAAAATTCTTTTTGGGCATAAAATCAAAATTTCGACAAAACAATTGAGAAATTTGAAGTGAAATCAGCTGCAAATCATGGACATACTGCGAAGGAGTCGTTACTGAATTTGCAAAGTCTGTCTGTCTGTATGTCTGTCCGTATTTTTTTGTCAAATTTTGAAATTTTAACTTCAGATTTGGATTCTACGTCAAAAACTAAAGATACCTGATATTTTCGTTTTTAGATAACTCTTCGAGAACATGGTCAAAATGGCCGCCAAAATTTGAAAAAAGTAACAATACAGGAGTTCGTTGTGGTTATGCTTTGCATTCCCTAGTTTTTGCAGGCTTTCTGCGTAATCCAGGCATGAGCAGATGTAATCGTAGGCAAGTAAACTAAAGCAAACTAAATAATGTTTGGCGTTAATTCAGCAAGGACCTCCACGAAATCTATCTAATTGCAATAACGATTTTCTCATAAAGGCCAAGCAAATATTTGTAGGTTATATCAGTGACAAACTACAAAATATTTCTTAACTGCAGTAAAAAATGCGCAAGTATTTCAGTTTTCTACTACATATGCAGTTAGTTCCTTTAAGGTACAAGCTGGTACTCTGCAAACATGGCGAGTTGTTTTTCATTTATGTGCAGAAATCAAATTAGAGATTGTTTGTTTTTGATTTTACAGAACAACTTTTATTAATTTATATCCTGCAGAAGAATCATCAAAGAAAAAGGAATGCTTTCAATATAAAGATTACCATCATAAATATCAGGTACCTAAGTAAGGTAATAGTATTGAATGTTTATACGTAGATAATGGATAAAGAACAGGATGTATGTATTACAAGCAGTAGAAAATCTCAAGAGTAGTTAAGCACGTTCGTGGGAATGCATCATTAATTTTGAATACTGGTAGGTTCGTTTATGGTAAATATGTAACAAAAATTCATAACGAACTGACCTAATAATTATAAGTGTGGGCGTAACACATATCTCGCTAATTACTTACCAGTAACTTGTTTATAACTCTAATAACTTTATCCGCTGTCAGGTTTAGAGATCGCGTGAACTGCAGCAAGCAGTACGCGTTGTAAAACAGGATAAAATATTAGAATCGTCATTTTTCCAGAAGTTATTAAGTTCAGCATTCTCGTGTCTGAGCCTTCTTGCCTGGGTATGTATGTGTTATACTACTTATGTATGTCTATGTGTGTAGGTTAAAACTCCTCCTAGAGCAATTTATAGCATGCAAAACGTAACCGGGCACGGGGAATGCTACACATTTCTGAAATCTTTACATATTTCACTTATAATTGGCATAATAATATATCCACGCGCGAAAACAAACTGGAAGTTATAAATTTTGTAATTAGCTAAATAAATAAAATCGTCAATGCAAATTGAATAAATACAGGACAACCGTTGAAAGTTTCTTAATGCTGTATAGTGTCACTCTTATAGTGTATAACGTTATTTATGTCTAGTATCTTGGGCATATCCGTCATTCGCATTCTAATGCTGTTGCTTAGACCTGCTTGAAATAATCTTATAAACTGACTAGAATTATCTAGTATGCTGTGGAAATATAGACTTTGTCTAAGGAATGTTTCGGTTTTTTCCTACTAAAAAACTGCATTCACGTTTTGTTACAGGAATCCAAAGAAATTGAAATCTTGACTTCTTTAAAATCTTATCTGTTACCACTAAAAGTACAGTAATAATAGCAATCATGATTTTATTAGTATTATTCAAAAGCATCATATCTAGAACGAAACGTAATGGAATTTATATTAATTCCGAAACTTAAATTTGAGATTCCCATTTGATTCTTTTACTCAGTAACAATTCGAACACTATTTAATTATCCAACATTGAATTTATCGTTAAATCTTATCTAACATGTTATTCTTTTATTTCATTTCCCCCTGATTAAAGCAGTAATATATGGAATAATTAATAAACTCCTTTCGGGAGTCAAACTAAATCATGCAGATGCATATATGATGATGACCACACTGCACCGTTCGGGCTTTTAATGCCAATTCTTTGCATATAGAACAAAAAAATTGTTGAATTGAAAACTGGTAAGTGAAAAAACCCCATTCAGGGTGAGTCCATCATTCGGTTCTAATTTTAAATTGAAAATATTTCAATAAATTGAGAACAACCAAGTTTATGAATGTATTCTTAAAACACGGCCTTACCACATTCCTTTTCTTTTAATTCTCTTGGAGTGAAAACGAATGTGACCGTCGGGGTTCCATCATTTGTAAATTGTAGTGCTTTACCCTCCATTAATCTTCTTAATAAGATTGAATAATGATACAATAATAAGTACAAGGGCCGTTCTTCTTAGTTTAGAAACTTTCTTACTACTTTCAACAATCAAGCCCCATAGAAACAATCAACTGTTCTTGAAATATAGGGTATCTCTCCAAAAACAAAATAGAGATGATCTATGGTTGTATTTTCTGAAAAATAATCGAAAAACCAATCAAAACCCTTTAACCCATTACAGATGCCAAAACTTCTAAAGCATTGATTCTTCAAGAAGTTTGCTGTAGATCCCGTGTAAATTCTGAATAAAAAGATTCTTTACAGAAGTCTATAAAAGGGATGAGCAAACTTGATTCTAACAATAATCCTATAAACTGTTTGTTTAATAATTCCAAAACTTATAGGACCTTAACGTACCTTATTCAAGTTCTTAAAGACAACTCAGGGACTGGTAAAAGTTCAGGTCTTAGTGAATACAGAAGCACAATCTGAAATGAAAACAAAAGTTAGACGTTATAAAACGCCATGGCAATAGGTTGTAAGTATCTCACTCTAAAATGCCTACGATGTCAAAAACGGGCAAAATGAAACAAAAAAATCAGAAATGTCTCATATTGATTTTAATACTAGTGGAATTCAAATACAGTACGAGATTTAAACGCACTTGACGACGGATGTGAACGTGAATACTTAATTTGGGCATTTCTCAAGATGCGTTGCAGGATTGAACAGTCGTAGTTAAATGCCAAAAAGTACTTCGAACGAAGAGCAATCTTGGCATTGAATGTCAACATGTGCAATACAAAAGCAAACGCATTTTCATAAACTTTTAGTCTTAAATTATAATCATAGTAAATTACTGTAGTTAAAATTTGAAAGACAGGGCTTGGATTCGAGATTTTATACGAAGCGTTTCTATTAATTTCATGGTTTTGCTTAGTGATGCGAGTAAATACAGGCAAGGTAATTTCTGATTTCTTTTTGGCTGATGAGGGGGTTTCAAATTTCTAAACAGCTTCCTTTCATATGGAGAACTGCCTCCCTATCTTTCTATTTACCCTATGATCAAGTCACTCTTTGTAAACTTTCAACGTATCAGTAAATTGTATTATTGAAGAGCGTTTCCCAAAGCGTATCAAGGTTTTCCATGGGTAAACAGATAGGTGGAGTTATTGATATCCTAAAGATAAGGATGTCGAGAGACTAATCTTGACTTATTCCTTGTAAGAATTTAAGAAAGACTGGGCTGCAAGATTGCTGCTTTTGGACATGTATAGCATTAATGAGCTTTGGATTTTTTGATGTTAATACCATACCATAAGAATAGAAATTGAAGATTAGTACAAGCAAAATTAAGTTTTGTTGATTAGATTTTAGGTTTCTTGACTGGATCATGATCACAGGCGTTGGTGCACACAAAATCTTTCAATTAGTTTTCCCATAGCATTTTCTCAGATTTATATTACTATGACTCAAAATAATTTTTCGAAATTTAGATCAAATGTATTTATTGGTCAGCGCCAAAAGCAAAACGTGGAATACCTTTTCAGTTAAATTAATATTTACCTACTAAATTGCTTGAGCAATTTCGAGAATCATTCTTGGTACCACATGACCTATGTATCAGCAAAATGCCAAAAATAATAGTACAATTAAAATTAATAGAATTAAACTTGGAAAATACATCTATGTATAGTCCATACCAAAAGCCAAGCAAACGGTTAAATAATAATTAATAAATAATTTTAAAATTAAAGATTTTTGCTTTTCTTATTAATGCCTATAGCAACCAAAAACTAATAATGATGATAGAAATTAGAAGATCAAAACATGTTTATTATTGTTATTTTGAGTGCAACGTTTTCTGTTGTGCAATAGTGTTGAAATACTATAATAAAACTAATTTCAGCCTACTAATAAATAAGAGGCAAAAAAAAGGAAAAAATTAATACGGCACCTGTTGGTCACGCGATCTTACCATACCTTTCAAATAATATTATTTACTGTACTCGACAATTTATAAATAAAATTTATTATTATTTTACTCCGGCAACATCTCTTAAGATTACCGCTAATTGTTTGTTTGTAAAAATTATAATTAATTACTTGATGAGCCGGGAGAGAAAGAGGAAGTAAAAGAAAATGATCCACTTTTTAACCTTTTGAAATTACATTCAATTAGTGCAGAAATTTTATGAAATAAGCGAAATAACTACGTTTACGTTTATTGAAAAAAGAAAGAGGGACAGTTTTTCGTTTCCGAAATGCAATTACCTTTAATAATAATAAATAAACAACTCTTCAGCAACATTGAATATAGGAGGATCTCTTTTCTTACAATTTTAATTTTCGAAAGAAAAGTTTTGCATTTCTCAGTTTTAATAAATTCCAATTATTCAACTTTATTCTCGTTTCCTTATTAAGTAAAATTCAAAAACTGTTACGTTTAATTACCAGTTAGTTGCATTCCTCAATTTATACTTATAGTAGTATTATGTAATTTTCAACCGGAAATTTAAAAATAATTCTATTTTCGCGATTTCTTTATTAGGTAAAACTTTTATAAAATATGTATTTTGTACGATGGAACGTCGGACTTTCTAAAATAATTAGATATTTTATATAAAACCACTAAAACAAAAGCCACAGAAAATTTTAATTTTACAGACCACCATAAAAAGATATTATTACTGAGTGACTCATGATGTTTCAAAATACAAAAAAATTGTTTTTGCTCGATACACGTAAAACGCTGATTGAAAACTCTACGCAGACATCATTGATTCTAAAATGGATTTCGATTTGAAAAGAAAATGTGATGAATTAAGACAATTAAGTGATTTGTTTGTTCGTTTATAAACTAGGAGTATGCCTGGCGTTTTATGGATCTATAAAATTATAATTATATCTGTTTATAATAGAAAAAAAGCAAACAACATTATTACGGTAGGTTTTTTAAAGGTTTGAATTAAAAAACCAATTATTTTTTTGTTTTTGTCCGATTTTACAATTAGACGATAATTTTTAACTGTAAATGTATTGATCAGAAAGGAATTGTTAAAAGCTTCATGAGAAATTTTAATGATTTCAGTTCACTTAAAAATAGGCAACTTGAAAAAAATCATCAAATTAAGCGGAAAATGACAAAGGACACATAAACTCAAGGCTAATAGCGTATAATTTTTTCCTAATTTATTTGTAATTTAATTTTTATAGATTTAAACAAACTAAATGTAGTAGTATTAAAACTTGTTAGTACGATTATTGCTATTTTCTGAGATGATTCGTATAAATAAGCCAGAGTGGAAATTAAAGTTCAAAAATAACATAGAAACATCCATTAAT
>VTPC01002567.1:75441-128496 GCA_011009095.1 Ignelater luminosus | reverse complement strand
GCTACAGTCGCATTCAATAATATCAAACATCACATTCCCTGGTCAACCGTTCTCATTAAAGTCAAGAAAATGCCGGAATAACATTTTTCACAAATCCGTCACGTTGCTATAGCATTCAACAAGTACAGTTTGTAAATCGCGTAGCCTGTACCATTACATTTTGCCACTGCTCCATTGCATCAGTAATCGACATACCTGTAATGTGCATTTCGTGTTTTTGATTCTAGCAATTCTGCTCACAAACATCTACGAGACCAGCCATTTTTCTCCATTATTGACTAAAAAGGAGTTGATTCAATTAAACAACACTGACGATTCAATGGGGGTATTCCACAGCTTACAGTGCTCTTTAAACCACCAGAAGACTCTGAAGACACTTCCCAATTCACTTCCCATTTAAGAATATTTTCGTTGCAGAACGTTTCTAACTATGGTAAGCAGAGAAATCAAATGGTGTTTACTCAGTATTGACCATTCGCTTCGTCTTGGGTTTTTCCACATCCACATCTATCGTACTCTGCATATCCCAATCTTTTAAAATTCTTCTTGCATCGCGAAGTGTTGGTATCCAATACATAAGTAGAATTTATATAGCGTTTGCTAGATTCTAATCTTGTTTGATACCTCTTATCCAAACAAGGGATGCCTTGGGTCAGTTGCTTGCTCCTTCCGAAGCAACCTCTTTTCTAATAAATAGAGATATAATGGGGTAAACTTTATCTGTTGGAGTGGGTTTTAAACATACAGATATTATTCGTCCAGTATCATTTATTGCACAATCGACTATATATCTAACCTCATACTGAAGCTGAGTTGAGAAACATAAGGCCAAAGCAGAGGTTTGGAGCACACTTGGTTGAGCTCCTCTAGCTCTAGTCAGTTTGCAAATTATATTATTCCTTGACGATATTTTTGTCTTGTTGTCCTGACAGTGGGCCTGACTAATATTCTAATAGTCTAGGAAACAGGCTTCAGAGATAAGGAGGAACGAGCTTTGCTATCTTTTGTAATTTTCTTCCGGTTAAACACTAGTAGTCGCGTCATACAAAAATTGTCTAATAAGTGCCACATTAAATAACGAAACGGACTCATAAATCGCTTGCATTTCTAAATTTACACTAAAATCGTAAAACACAGTGTCAAGTGTCAAGACTAAGTGCTAATGGCGAGCAAACTTGGCCCCCAGAATAGAATTGGCTCATATAACAAGTTACAGTTCAAACGGCAAACCTAAATTTCTTGGTTTCATTTCTGTCAGAGTTTTTTTTTGATAAATCTGTCTTTATACAAGGCATGTTTGCTCATCCCTGTTACAGTCGAGCGACGTAGTTAGCTGTCCTCTCTATTAAGGTTTTACCATGGTAAAGGCAAATGACAAGACAATATTCATCCGCTCGTGCCGTGTGGTGCCAGTAACCCTCTCTCGACCGCCATAACGACCTACCTCAAGCGAGCATCATCGACTTGACTCATCGTTACGGCTGAAAATGAGTCAAAGTTTTCTTTTTGGCAACCAGAAAGCAACAATGATGTGTTTACTTTGTTATTATAGACGGTCACTGTTGAGACTTCTGATGATTTTTTTATTTCTAGTTTACGCAAGACGTTTTGATGATCCCACGAGAAACAATGATTTCCTGAAGAACCAGTGCTTTAGAACCAAGAATATGGCATTTGTAACACTAATTAGAAGATTTTATTGATTTGAAGAGGAAGAGCCTTGTTTGTCTTTTGCACAGATATCCTATATCTTAGAAAGTGCTCATCGTTTTTTGGCAGGAATAGAAGAGTCTCTAAACTATTGAGGAGAAGCCAACTGTGAAAGCCGACCCGTGGTTTTATTTAATTATCGAAAAATGCCCAATAGTGGATCAACATAGGTCCGTTAGAAGAAGAAGCCTGAGTCGTATCATTATTTAGCTATAGTAAGAAGATTAATAAAGGGCGAAACGTAAATGTGTGCTTGAAGGACGGAACGACTCGTTTTCAAAACAATGACACTTCGATCAGTGACTGCAGCAAACCGTCATAGTTGTTTTTACTCGAAGGAGGTAAAATAAAGAGGAGTGCACATACAGAAGTCAAAAGTTTGGTTTCCCAATGGAACTGGCATGCTAGCAGAAGAAAAGTACAGTTAACTAATGGAAAGTTTATCTTTGCTTTTGGATAATTTAGAAATGGTACCATGCACTCGGGAAAATATGCCGGTCAACGTGGAATTAAAAAGAAAAATTACCAAATGCAGAAGCTGACAGGAATAATTGACATACACTTAAAAAACCCGCCCCCATACTGGTCCCTACTATGGTCATGCTGCTGTTGATCATTAAAAATAGATCCACCCTAGCAAATCAGTCGGCAGCATTGAGCATAGATAAGGAGTAGAAGCAAACACCAAAACCTACAAGCAGAATTACACCATTTGAAACAAATCAACTAGAAATGCTGTCGGTCCAATTTACATCAGCGTCCATCAAAAGGATACCTTTGATTGTTTATTTTTGGCCGAAACTGTAATTCACCTTCTTGAAATGAAGAATGGCTAAACAAAATTTTGTTACAGTTGGAATATCTACATAAAATCCTTTTGGAAACATTGGTCGTGCTAATAGAACGGGACCATTTTGCTCTATTAGCTTTTCGATCTAGAATTTGTGTGTGTACTACTTTGCATTTAAGAAATGTTCACTGCATTGTAGGCGATCAGTTTTTGAAAATCAAAGATTTTTGAAATGCTGCGTTATGCAATTTTTTCCACTCTTTGGTTTTAATTGGCTAAACACTTTAATTGCTCGTAACTGTTTGAAAAAAAATGTGCATGTAGGTACCTTTTTGCCTGTAAAATGCAAATTAACCGCATTAGTAAAGGTGCAGGAACTCGTGTAATTCTGTCGTGTTAAATGATCATATTTCGTTCTTCAACTAGCGCTAGTTATTTCAGAGTCAATTAAGTATTTTACCCGAGGCTGTCAATAACTTTTCACAATCAGCAATTATTGCCAATTATTGACACTTCTGTTTAACGTAATTTCCAATAAAAATCCGGTATTTCACGAGATAATTACGTAACAGCAACAGCATACATACAAAGGTCCCGTCCTTCTTACGGTCTGTCGATTTTAATTTTTTGTTTACTTATTAACTTTCGGTTGTTATTATTTATTATCATTATCATTAGCAAATTAGCATATTAAATTCGAAATTGTGTATAATGAAAAATACCCTCTAATGATGTTTGGAAAGATATTGTAAAACGGTGTAAACGTTTGCATGTTTTTGAGAAACTACATGCTCCGGGAGACTAGAACATGCTACTTATCTCTAGTCTATTCAGGTTGCGTCGTTGGCACCACTGACACGTGTGACGTATGCAAACGCGACCAGTCCAGAACTCACATCTTGAATTCAAATCAACATCAACTCGTTTCACATTTGCAACTAAACTAAATATGAAGTTAAGAAGTTTTTACTTTGGAGTTTCCTGCATAAATCAAAACTTTTATTCTCTATCTAGATATCTATTACGTAAGTAACGTGGGAAAATTAAATGGAAGTAAACGATTGTGTGTGGATTTTTTGTTTGTTTGTAAACAAATCTTATAGAAAGAAAGAGTATGGAAATTTACATTTTTTAACTTTTAAATTATTTAAAGTGTCAACCTTCCGGTTTGTTTCATTAAAATTCGTACGTTATCATTATCACAAAATTCATAAAGGAACTTCAAACTGTGAGGTAAAGGTAACGAAAAAAATATTTCAAGTACGCATCAACTAACTAAAAATTTTTGCTGTGGGAACAATCAAGTATAAAACCGACACCACTCACATAGAACTGACAGAATAACTACATTCCAGTGAACCAGTAAAGCGTCTAATTTCGTCCAGTTTATATCGGAATGATTAATGACGTGCAAAGTTTATTTGGACGAATGGATTGGCTTTAATACTGGTTGCTGTTGTGATAAAAAGCCTTGTTCACTTCCGTTGGCGTTGATGCCGTTTCGCGGGGGAGTTACGTCGCCGGCCGCCGCGATCAGATTTATCCAGGATATTTTGCAAAATTCCCTTTCAATTGCGTATGTATACGTTTTAAACGCTTCCTGCGACTTCATACATAGACTTTGTGTCACATTTATCTTGCATTAAAGTATAATTTATGCCGGACAAAAAGGAGATAATAAAAAAATAGTCATATAATGGCATCGGATGATTTGCAGAAGAACTTCGTATTTATTCTCGTTAGTAAACTAATGTCAATGCGATTGAAAAAAGCTGTCACTTGCGTTTAAATGCAACGCCGTGCTGCTGCTTTTATGTAATAAATTCAGATTATTTATAGTACTGGAAAATTGAGGTTATTTTCTGAATTCCTTTTAATTAAGGAAGTCTTAACGAGCGTAAGATAAGCGTTCGAATATTAAAATAATTCATGTAGTAATACTGACACATGTTTGTGTATTATAAAGAGTATATGGAAAAACAATTAATGTCTGTAAAAACATAAATGGCATTTAGTTTTTTATTACGGTGCACAGTAAGAACCTGAAACACTCTCTAATCAGTTCATTTACACAAGAAGATTCTACTGTAACTGTTGGAAGACAAAGGAAATGTCTATTTCAGTAACTGTCAAGTTGATGTTGTAGAAAATGAGTAGTGGCAATAAAGTTCTTACTTGCTTTGTACGGTGCATTTAAAGAAGGAACACAAATTGTCCATTTGACAAGTTGTCAACACTACAAAAAACGGTAGACTATTACATTACCTGATTAGTGAAAAGGTTACACAAAAACTTGCTCTCATTTAACTTGAACCATTTAAACGTCAAAGTTTACTAATTGCACTAACTGTCAGTGTTTCACAATATTATCAGCCTTCTTTAAATAAAATAAGACTGCGTTTCGCATGTCATGAGGGAATTCGTAATTTCGAACTAAAAATCTGTTGGTTATTTAGAGTCTTCTCGTGTTTAAAATAGATTTCTAGTTCTCAATATTCTTTCCAGAGTTTAAAAACATTATGAAAATCCATATCTGTTAACTCTATAATACGACCTTACCAACAGATTCTACCACCTTGAAGTTTTTAGTGTGCTTCCACTGCATAGAGTCCATCTTGATTCGATCATCAAACAATGAAAAGAATTGATGTGGTCTGCCTCTCCTTGCACCAACCTTATTTTCCGCATGCTCAATTTTCCAAGCTGCTGAGATGTTCATTTTTTGGGCTATTCAGGAAACTTTTCGTGAACATTTCTCTGTGAATGTGAAGATCATTTTCAATAAACTCTAGCTCTGTCCCATTTAAGGCTTGCTCCAAAAATTAACTTTGTGGGATAAACAGATAAACTCATCACAAACAGCAGTCGTTTATTCATGAAACTTCTTCGCCCTGCTTTCTAAGAAAATCTATCACTTGATGGTGCTCTAAATAGATTTTAATTTAGATTTGAACGAAACCTGTCTTTTTGAATGTTAGAATCGCACTTAAAATCGCTCCTTATTTTAATTAGCAAATCTTGTACACCATCTAACACTGTTTGTATATAATAATACTGGAACGGATGCTCGTGTATCGCGCAATGAGCGGAAAGCGTCCCGAGACAGACTGATACCAAAAAGATCATCTGTCTCCGTCTAATTCTACTGCGTTTGCGCAGTAGGAGTCTTTTCGCGTGCCGTATGACAAAGACGGGTAGCCCCTTCGATTCGTTTCTCTGTCGGATCGCATTTCCTACCATAATGCCCCTTCCAATATTATATTTCAGTGTGCATTTACTGATACGTACTGATTGATTTAATCGATGTTTTCTTGCTGAAAAATCCCCCAAGAATCTAAACCTCACAACCTACCTACCCATTATATCTTGTACAGGTTTAATGAGCGATTGGTTTAGGGATCTTGAAGTCAATGTAAGATCTCAATCATGCACACCACATATTGTGGTGGCTGGTGGTTGAGCTCTTCAAATTGAGGACACGCATTCTTGCTTTTCACGTCATCGTTTTCGACCTTCTTCTTTATCTATCCGTTATTGCAATTTCTCTATACAAAAAGCTGGAAAGGAACATCACTCTATATCGCTCAAACTCGGATAATTGAGCAAGATCGTGTTTACTCTTAAATATAATATCAACTAGATGCAACATCAAACATCAATTTGTGATACTTGTAATCTGAAACATGGCTTCCTGTTTCATTCATTGTTCAATAAATTCTGATTGATCTGTGTCTCGAATTATAATCTACTTTTGAGACCCAACAGTAAATGTATTTTGGATAAACGAACTGTCTTTACTTTTTCTTTTATTGAATCCTAAAAAATAGATTGTTTAAACAATATGACAGAACAAAAAAATTTAAACAGTAATTCATGATTTAATTATTAACATATCAATTGGCAATTTAACTCATGTGAATATTAAAAGAATTTAAAAAATCACTTTATAGGCAACTCTAACTTTTAACGAAATGAGATGCCAAAATGACTTTGATAGGAACAGGAACGAGAACAGAACAGAATCCAGGGAGTTACAAGGAAGAAATTATACAAAAGCGGTGACAAAGATTTTGATCTTAGATCATAATCTGAAACATGGCTCCCTGTCTGGCTTGATGTGTAACTCGGCAAAATCTAATTGATTTATAGCTCGAATTGAAGGATCTTTACTAACGCTATTCTAAATAATAAATTGTTTAAACAATTGTGTTACCGCTTTAGATTGGATGTCTCAGTTTTACTTTATCACCCAACAATAATCAGACATAAAATATAAAGGCCAGCCCTGCAAAGTTTCTTATTTCAGCCTTTTTTTACATAAACAATATCAGAATTTTTCCATGGGAAATATTTAGAATCGAGTTATCGAGTTAACTAAATAAAAATCTACAAAAACAAATTGGATGAAATATGCCGAAAACGAATCTAAAAATCTTGTTAATCAACAATTTGCATTTATGTCTTACAAATAGAAGCAATCCGTTGATATTTGAAATTACACAAAAACTGGATATAGGAAACTATAATAGATGTACAAATTGTAACGACGTGATCACACAGAAAAAGCTTGTAGGCATAATTACAAAAACCCTGTTTGTTGTTTCAAATTAACAAAAATTGATTTCCTTTTTAAATTTTGCTTTTAATTTGAATCCCACAATAGAAAAAACGAACGAACATCATAAAAACTTAATTTTTTTCACAAGCAAAACCTCTTGTGTTTATAATAATATGGGAAATTTAAGGATAAACAAGTATATCTTGCCCTAAAAGCCTCATTATATCATTAAGTTTAATTTTCTTGTTAAACAGATGCACACTCACACACGGATTCGAGTTTTATAACCACAATTCGAACAAAACCAGTAAAGATCTAAAAACTTGAAAACTTAAAAACGCAATCTAGGACTTCCTAAACAACTTTAATTTTTATCTTTCTTTTTTGTGTACCTGCAAAATGAATAAATGAGTGTGTCGCTCTTCCGTGGGAAAATTAAGATTTTTCTGATACATTAAGTATACAAAAAAGAAAAGAAATCCGACGGCTAATTTTAAATCGATAAATTAAAAATGGGAAAATTTCAAAAAGCAATCAATTAATAAATATTTCTAACGTTCCGTGCATTAATTATTTTTTCCCAATAAGGAATCTGGAGATTTCAAAATGGAATTCAAGTGTTTTTGTGATTTTAGGATTTACATAAATTGATATGCAATCAAGACACCTTTTTATTAAATTCTTGGATTCTTTACATAGTTGACAACTTGACAGAAGATATAATATGTTAGAGCTTCAGTTATCATTCGGAAAGAATGATAAGCACGAATAAATCTGAACAATAAATTCGTTTCAAGCAAAAAAAAGTATGTTAGGCATTTAATAGAAGTAGAATTGTAATTAATCAAGATGTACGAACTAATGTTATACAATGTAACTGATACTGTTAAGTTGCTATTTTATTAGATTGATTAATTAGGGAGATTTCTTTAATTCGTTACAGTTATTTATAATATTTCAGTGCAGGTGAGCATGTTAATAACGATAAAATTGCATTTATACTACTTAAAATGTATGGTGTGCATCTCACTATTAGTGTGATTCCATAAATCTCCCAACGACAATATTATCGACCAGTTCTATAGATGGCTAATAATTATTGAATTATCTGTAATGTAATCGGTTGTGTGGCACACAGGTGCGCCTGGGAATAGGCGCAAGTATGATTTAATAAAGCCAGAACAGGTACTAAGTAGTTGAGATTCCAGCTGTACATTCCAGAAAATCACACAACGGTAGCATTTCTCTCCTATATTACCATCCCATACGTTACCGTATAATAAATGCCTCACATCTCGTATTGATAATTCCAATATCGTACTTGAATTGCTTTAGTTTACGATCGATGTAAAAATTACTCACAGATTAAACGTGTCGTGAAAAATAAATTCATTCGAAGTTTTCAGTTTACTATCTCTTGGGGGATTTAAATTAATGAAAATTAAGGTGCTTATCGTTTTGTCAATCTTAATTCGATCCGAAATGGATTCGACATTATCAAGTACATTTTGCTAGACTCACTTAATTTGGAAGCATTTTCAACAGCTAAAGGGGAAGGGAGTTTTTAATTTTTGAAACTCAGCTTAGTAGGTATTTGCATTTGAGGCATGGAATACTCGGTCGTACTAATTCTCAATTTGGGTTTTTTGTTCCAATGGTTTTCAGAACAATCTTGATTTTAATACTCAAGATATTGGTTACCAGAAGAACTTTCTAGTTGAGTTGATTTTATTCCAAAATTTAATTTCTTTGTGATCCAACATTTGGCATTTCGGAATAATTCACTTAAGCTTTGTCTATTGAATTGTAGCCCATTTGAACATTTGCTGTCGTTTCCCTAAACAGAGTTCAGCTTTCAATTACTTTAGGTTACAGCATTCATGCAAGCGGATTTGATGTACTCAGCGTCAATGACACTTCAAGTTAAATTGTAAATAAACTGAAAATTGTATTTTCAAAATCTAAAAACTGCAGGGGGACTGGAAAAATGCTGTAATTCTGTCAAATTTTAGTTCTGAATAAAAATGACATTTTTGAAAAAACCGAACTTGCAGATGCATTAAACTCATGGTGAAGGAAGAAGGCTTGTTTGACTTTAAAATCTAGCTATCTGTATGCTTTGAATATGTTTTTGATCCAAACAAATGTTTTGTTTTCCGGTTTTAGATGAAATAGAAAACGATCTTTTCTTCAGCTTTATTTAATGTTGTACAGAAAGTCTAGAAGTGTTATCTTCAAAGCGTGTTGTGACGAAAAAACTATTAAGTCTTCTAACCAAAGACTTAGATCACGAGAAGCGTAAAACTAATAAAAAGCGATAATAGTTCAAGAAATGGACGTCCGTCGGGCCGTAAAATGAAAAGTATGCTGTAGCCGGGTACTTGAAACTTCTGGCACAGTTGCTTTCAGTTAAGAAGGTTTTCTTTTCTTCTCAATGAAGATATAGTTTCTCATGTCAACTGAAGCATGAAATTTTGTATTTCATGCGGTTGCTTGCTCTTGACGTCGGCTATGATTATATCAAACTGGTCAAGGGTTACAGATATTATAAATATTAGTCTTCCCTAGATTGTAAGATCACACAGTTTTTGTTAACCATTAAAGCAGTCGACGAAATTTCTTTTAAGATTGTTAAGCGTCGATTTCCATTAGTAAATTTACTTTATCATCTCTGTTACTCAAGAAAGCGGCGGAAGAGTTATCAAGACAATTTAAACAAAAGCAATAATAATTTAAAACAATTTTTTTCCTTATTGGTAATTTGATTTTCGTGTAAACGAAACTTGGTATGCAGCAGAAGATGCGATTAATCAATTTTATGGGTCTATTAATGCAAAGTTGCCGAGAAGTGCGTGACATCGCGCGTATGCCTTGCACGTACGGACCATAGCTAGTTATGACGTGTTAAATTCTGTTTGTCATGTTTTTATGTGAGAAAATAACACTTTGGGTAATTCGGTATTCTGATGTTATACTATCAATTTTTTTCCTGTTTAGAAAACAAAAATTATTGTCTTGTTTAAATTGATTCTAATAATCTAACCAAAACAAATGAAAGTTTATCACATACGCATACATAATTTGTTTCGGGTTTTTTTTAGAAACAAACTTCTAGTTTTAATTCCTAAAAGAATAATTTCTGTTTTACTATTGAATAATTTGCAGAAATTCTTGAAAAACGCGGGAAAAACAATTTTTAATATTGCGGCTAGCAAATATTATTAAAAGCCTCACTTTAACTATAAATAACACAATAAATTTTAGATAAATAAATGCATATTTAATGCAAAAAATATTTATTAATTAAAATTATTAGAAACTAGCTATTCCTTTGAGGTTTCGTTGTGTAACAAAAAAAAGAAAATAGAAAAATGTTCATTTTGCATTTACTAACTTTTTGTATAGACCAATCCAATTAAAGAAAAATGTAGTGGTAGTGTTCTGTTTTCTTTTTTCTATTATTTTTTCCATTAATTAATTAAATTACCCACCTTTCTGCATATTTATATAATTATTTAATTTATGGCATTATATAGTCTTGTAATATGCAATTATTAGTGAAGGAATGTGTTAGATATGGATTTTAAATTTCCTTTTCGTGATATCCAAAGCAGGTTTTGTGTGATATAAAATTCAAACTTAACGTCGCCTCCAAGGAAATTAAGAGGAAGTCTCACTATGCTTCTATTAATTAGAATTGTATATAGAGCTTTCGTTCCATGTTTATCTGTGCCAGTATGATATGCATTAATATTTCAAACTGAATAATTTATTTCCAATAAAAAAAGGATATTATATTTGATTTAATTTTAATAGTATAAGCATTTTTTATGTTCTGTTGAAATGCCGATTCTTACTTGTCACAGGAAATAATTATAATGTACAGGATTCTAATTAAGCTTGTTGATTAGAGATTATTTGAGAAATTTTTCAAAGTTCTCACTGGGAAAATATTTTTTTATGTTAATAGACTCATGATAACTGCTTGCAAATGGATCTTAGTTTTTTCAAACGTACAAATTACGTATGCATACTTGAATAGTTATAATTCAGGTCAAATTGTGAATGTGTGCAATTTGTACTTCATTTCCGATATTATTAACTTAAAAGTACTTGTTAGTTCTATGTACACTTTTGTTAGTAACAACCACTTTACTTCAGTTACTCGTGTTGATTCATTGATTGATGGCATAAATAAATTGTAAGAGAAGTGAATTTAATGTTATGCATTAAGTTTAATGTATAAATATTTAGATTTAACGGTAAAACTGTTATAAATGAGTTTAAAATCAGCTTGAACAGATGGAAGAACAAAAGAATTGATTTGTTATTTATTTAATTAAAACAAATTTGTTTAATTAGAGCTTTCAAAGTAATTAAAGTGTTTAAATGTGCCTGACATAAATTAAAAATATTTTTTAGAATTTTTCTGAAAAACCAAAAGATAACAAAATAAACTTCTTAATTAAAAAAAAATAATTATATAAATTACATAAAAAAATTAATTGCGCTTTAAGCTCTGCTAAACAAATAAGAAAGTTTTATTTTAATTTATTTTTATCCTTTGAAGTGGTTATTTAATTCTATTGGTTTCCTCTTCCTATTTTTAAATTTGTTTTAATTAAAAATCGCCAGCTTTTTTGGATTAAATTTTTTTAAAAAATATTGGAAATTTTAATTTTTAAAATAAATTTAATATTACATAATTTTTTTTGTTCTGAACAAAAGATTAGAAAACTGAAATTTTATTTTGAATAAAGTAAATTCTAATTTTTAGTATAAATTAATTTATGATAAGCAGCAGCAGAGTTCAAAGTATTTCATTTCATTTTAATTTAAAGTTTCCATGACTATCTTAAATTGAATGATGAACATTTTAGAATTTACAAGATTTATTTACCAGCAAAAATCTATCTTCTATAATCTTACATAAATACCCCTTTTAAGCATAGGATGAGTCCATCAAAAATTGATTGAAACAAAAAACTATTATTTCATGACATTCAGTTTAAGTAGAAATCTTCTAAACTAGATAAGTGTACACAAACAAATCCTTGTTATTGTGTTGCGGTACATTTTCAGATTCTTCTACAGAACCGTTTTTCTCAATTACGCCAATTTTTGGAAATTTACTAAAAATAGACAGAAAAAAATACAGAATTCTCTTTATTGTATTCGCACCGGATGTGTAAAATCATTGCAGTTTTAAAATTAACAAATTACAAACCTACTGATTTTACATATACGAAGGTTATCGAACTGACCTTGGAAATGTTTTAAAAATATTCCCTGAATAATGAACAAAACCAACCTTGCTTTTTTAAAAAATAGAGTTTACATTAAAATTGTTAAAAATTTAAATAATTATCTCTCGTTGCTAAAAACTTGAAAACTAAACAAAGTGTGATATAATAAAACAACGTGAAATGCACACAATTTGGAATTTGTTATTCATACGTGAATTGTTAAACAATACACACAGAAAGTCAAAGTGTATCTTCATCTAAAATTCTCGTTGTTTGTTTTACTGGTGAAAAATTTCTTCGTGCTTTACATTACTGAAAGTGTACTACTGATATCTCTAACATAAGACGTTCCTATTGTTTCTGTTGGATAAAAAATTAATTAAATCGTGACAAATAGAGGTTAGGAAATGCAACTCACATGCACGCATATCTTCAAACAGATTCCTGCAACAATTTCTAACAAACGCAAACGCGAATATTATTGAGTCTGACTATCTATTACTTTTATTACTTTGAACGTTAGCATTTAATTTCCGTTCTACTCATAAAATGGGTGTAATAGGGTGTTTATATTAAATTACCAAGGTAATGAGTTGAGAAAGAGTTATTTTGTTAGTATAAAGTGCTCTAATAAAATATGGAAAGCGTATACATGGCAGTAAAATTTATTTCTTTATTTTAGCAAAATGGATCGTATTTTTTTTCATTTTATTAATCTTAAGTGTGACCTGAATCAATACTTTTAGAACAATAAAATTTATTCTAATTAAAATTGAAATTGCATGATTAACTTGTTGGTATTATATTATTACTACTATTATTTAGTTCTTTTTTCATTTGAGTGAGTCACACATACAGGAAGGACAGGACATGTAAAATTACAATTCCTTTTTCTACGTACTTAGTTTATAATGAATTTTTGGTTGAATTTGCGTATTTCAAAGATTTATAATATCGGGGGATGCCCTTTTGAGAGGTTTCATTGAAGATTCTTGAAAAACGATTTTTAAAGCTTTTATTTGGAAAATAAAAAATCTTTGCTTCTAAATACAAAAATTATGTATTGTGCAATGAATGTGTTCCGCAAAAGATGATTGGTTTCAGTCAACTCAGTATTATTTTTCAACAACTTTGGCTTTACAATTGTAGGATACCAAAACAGGAACACTCTGCAGGTTCCTTTGAATTTTCGCTGTTAAAATAGTGCTGAAGATACAAATGCACAAAACTTCGAGCTGCTTCTGTTTTTATTTTGTATGGTTGCGCTTAAAATGTATCTGAAAAATATAATCAAATCTAAATTCTTCAGATTTCTCTAAAAATCTAAATTTATAATCTTGAAACAAATTTTTCCCTCAAACCTGATTTGAGATCGAAAAACACTGATATATAAAGATGTAAATGACTGATAAGCGCTATAAACGGATGTGATTATAAAAGTAAAATATGAAAATATAAAAATTGCAAAAGGAAACAATTTTTGTTTATACCACTCTCTATTGTTTAACAACAGCAAGCTTTTTTCCAAAAATAAAATATTTCAGGATTTTGTTCACAAGGAAGTTGTTCCAAATTTCAAGATAATTTTAACTGTTGTGTTTGCAAATTAAATCAATTAAGAATTTTATATCAACCAAAATTAGCATAAAACTTAGCTGACGATTTAGATTACCAGTTTTTTACTTTTTCCCCCCCGCTTTAATTATCAAAGATATCAAAATAATGAGGACCGTCTAGATAACATTTATTTACCATAAAATTGATCAAGATATCTGTGTAAATCTAGTAGCACGAGCATGCTGCAAAAAAAAACAGTTATCTTACCTTAAGAGTCCTCGAAAAAGGAAATCAAACTTGTCTTTTAATCACTTAACACTATTAGTAACATCAAATATAACCAGTTCTTTTAAATCGCGCACTAGTAGTAAATCAGAAATATTTTACAATAATAAACTTCAACAACATAATTTTGTTTATAAAATCACTTTAATTATTGTTTTAAGTTTCATAAATCACACAAAAATGAAGCAACAAAAAGTTGAATTAGTTTTCTTCCAATCAACAGCGGTGAGACTTCAACGGGCGATCGCGGTACAAACCTCGACCCACGCAAATCGGGAATCTTTGACGATAACACGACTAACCTACAGGCTAATTGGAACAATCCCGACTGTTGTTTCTCCTTTTAATAGTTGCGTCGCTAAATGTACATCCGATTGAACTTAATCGACTTCGATAATTTCATTTTTACGTTTGAATTATTGCATTCATTAAAATACCTTCTTAATGCACAATCCTGAAAATTCTAATAATTCGTTGTTATCCTTTTGCGTATCCTCTTTACCACAATCACTAACAAAAAGTGTTCACTAAATTGAGTTTTCGAAAAAACCTTAATAAACTCAGTTATCTAAAAAGACTTCAACGCTCGCACAAGTCACAAACCTCACTGTTGACTGAGGCTGCGAACCCGAACCGTTTCGGTTCGACTTGCTGATTCAAGGAGCTTTTTCCTGACAAAGTCCAGGAGCGGAAACGACGCGAATTTTGCCTGAAAGAGGATGGTATCCACTGACTGGTCTCTTCCGACTGTGCCGGACGAGTGAGTGTCCGCCGCACTGTTATGCTTCAAGAACCGCGTACACCTGTTCAGGTGGTAGGGATATAATCTACCACCCTACCACACCAACAGGTACTATTGTTTATGAACCTTTTTTTTCGGGTACATTCAGTGGGGTTATTGAATTTTTATATCGGATTAGTAGCTATTAAAGGGTTTATTGGAAAATTAACTTCGTTTAGTCTACTGTCGCGGTGATTTATAGGATTTTGATTTTGTAAGGCCTAAAAATATTGATGAACATTTGAATGATATATTGAGCATTATTATGTTATTATGATGGCAGACATTAGATTATTTTTGACTCAAGACAGGCACAATTAATTAGTATGATTTGTTAGTATCTGCTACTACTAAGTATTGTACTCGACTGGTACGCCAATCAATTTACAGAATGTTAATATTTACGAGTTGTATCTGCGCTATTACGAAGTTTGAATGTTAATTAATTAGAGGTAGCTAAATTAATTGAAAGATTTATGGCATAATAAATTAAAAAATTTTAATTTCAGTTCTTTTATCGAATTATGAACTTTTTAACATTATGGTTGTTTTTGAAAAATCGAGAAACCTTTATCATTCATTGATGCAATGCTTTTTCCACACGAAGAACTAATCTAAATCGTCTACAAGAAAAATATTTCACAACTTTCGGGTTTTGTTCTTCTGTCACTGTATAAAGCAAAAAAAAGAAGCAAAGCAAAAGAAAGCTGAGATTACCAACATCATGCCTTGTCTGCATTAGATTATTCATTTCTTGTTTGTTTTGTTTACAATTTTGGTACAAATTCCCCAATTAGACTTTATAAGGTTGCGTAGCGTTTCAAGACTATCATGTATACATATGGGACAATTTCACATTTTGATGAAAACTGTGATGAGAAATCAAACTCAATCAAATTACCCATTTCTTTACAAAAATGATAGATTTAAGTCAGGAGTGATAAAAGCAAATCTATCAAAAAAAGGCAGAAGTTCTAACAAAAAAGATTTAGATTTAAGAGATTAGAAGCTTTCCTAACACTACTAACAATCTCACCTAGAAACAATCACGATCAGCCATTGCTCTTCGATTCTTCGAATCAGTGAAATCTTCTAAACTACGTCAATACGCCCTTTAGTTCTTCAAATATTTTGTTGAATCGTCAGAAAATCTTGTGCAAATTCTAGATCATACACAAAATTATCAAAAAAGTCTTCTTTTCTTATAATTTTTGATCTCTTCGGTATTCCTTGCAATCTTGAACACGGAGATTATCTTGCTTTTGACGTTATTAGCACGGATTTACAAATTACAAGTACCTTCTATTGAGTATCTGAGGTTCGTTTTATTATTAAATAATTTACAGAAAATCTTGAAAAACACCTAAAAGATTCATCTTAACACTCCCGCACACAGAATTAATAGAAATATGTAAGTCTCTTGTTTGGATCATCAGAAGGTTCTGCGTAGATTCTAACTAAAAAATAAAATCATAACAAAAGTCTTCTTATCTTGCAATTTAATTCCTTCATTACCCCCTTCAGCCTTAAAGATAGACATTGTGCTGCCCTCAGCATTGTTAGTGTGGCGCTGCAAATCACAGATGCCTCATATCATATACTAACAAAACAATTTGCAAACATTTTTGGAGAACGCTGGAAAAATCAATTTTAACACTCCCGCACACAAATTATCACAAAAGTCTGTAGAATAGCAGTTTCGTTTATTTCTAGAAGCGATGGTCTGTAACTAAACAATCTAGTTTTGACGTTTCGACTGTAATATACAATACGAAAGTGTTTTGTTCTTATGTGAACCTTTTCGGCTTTCATCTATAGGCGTACTACAGCTAGGAACACGAAAATCAAGCATTTGCTAGAAGTTTTCAAAGATTGATCAACGGTCACATAAAAAAATTGTTGGTTGCATTCAGAAAATTTGTCAAGATAAAAAATCAATTTAGATTAACGTTACTAGCTTGATACAACTCGTACGACTTCTTTCTTTAGGCTCTTTTAAAAATTAATGTGTCCTGAAAGATCTTTAAAAGAGTTAACAAATCCAATCTCTGCTTGGATCGAAAACAACTTAATTTTAATACTTGAAGTCATCAGTATAAACCTTGGAAAGTCATTTCTCCATGTTGCTGTGTTCAAATTAGCCATTTTGAAGAAATTTCTAAAACTGTAAACAGTTTGTTACATTTTCTCAAGTAGTTTGCTAAGACAAACTTTATTTTAAATTTTAAGACTAGCTTTTGAAAGTTTTTAGATACAAAAGAGTAAGTCTACCGTTTAGAAGATTAAAACAGTTATAGTGAGTAATTTCTATCACATGCTAAGGACTCAATCATTTTGATAATTAATAATATATTCAATATCTTCCTTATAAACAACAATCTAAAATAATTTTCGATATCGCCAGGAAGTTTCTGTAAGTTTTTCTCGAACTACCTAAGCTTTACGGTGTCCTTTGGAAAGCATTGATGTAAACTGTCCAACACCAAATCAAGATATTATTTATCACTAGTTCGTTAGAGATCGGCTTTTCCAAGTCTTATTTTGGCCACAGAAAGCCTTTAAGTGTCTTGGTTTGCAAACTTCCCTAAACAATTGTTTGCAAACTTGCAAGACATCTTTAAGAGTACACTCTTGGCTGTAATCTAGTTTCATCTGGGTGCTTGACATTATACCAACATCAATCTTCTCTACTTTCAGGCTCAAACGATAGATAATTGGATATCCATGAAATAGTATGTCGGTGCTTCTAAGTTGTTAGCGGAAATCCTAGCTCGAGAGCTACGTCTCCAATCTATCAAGCTGGTGATGAAATTTGTAGTAAGCTCGTCAACTATAATATTGCCATATAGATGGCAAGTCAAGGTTTCAAACAATCCGATAATGGATTTTGAAAGCTTTTCAGATATTTGAGATTTCTTTAGTTGAGTTTCATTTTTTAACTTTCCTAGATGGCTTACCATACCACCTTTCTTAACCGAAAGTTTCTTAAGAAATCCTGATGATTAATGATTAAACTTTGGAGTAGTTTTCCAATAGGGTTGAAAAGCAAAAAAGGAATGTATGGCCTTGTGTTTCAAGTCCCTCTTAAATAAAGCAAACAGTCTTCGAACAGAACCTTGGCAATTGACAGTTATGATGATTATTGTTACTGTGCTGCCCTACCATAGTAAAAAATCATCAGCCCCGACCATTTAAATACAACTTACAAAAAAACTCTAGTTTTTGGATTTAGATTATCCTGTAAGAATTTAAATATTAAAAAATAAAATTAAAAAAAAATCTAAGCTTCTGTCGAGTTTGGTATCCTAAAAATTAAAATTATCTATTTCAGATTTTGTAAGCGCAAATCTAGCAAATAAATACAATAATTCAGAATATTAAATTTTTTAAGACAGTTGACGATCTTCTTGATTTCTATTTTTGTTTAATAATAATAAGCAAAAGCTTTCTTTGAGAATGTATTGCCTCTCGTATGTTTGTTTTAAATATTGAAATGTTTAATTCTTCCATTTCAGTAACTCAAAACAGTTTGGTTGACTGTAGCTCTTCGATACCGATTCATATCGATTGCAGTTGCTTAATCAAGAAAATAAAAAAAATTGTTTAGGTACAAATAATCTCAGTAAATTATTAGGTAATAATAAAAATCGAAAGATTAGAGTCACAAACCAGATCTCAGATCGCAGCGCAATAAACGAATGCGACAAAAAAAGCTGAAACTGATTAAATTTTTACAAGGGTAGTGCTGATTTTTACCGCAAAACCGCAGCAAATAATGGAAACTAAAAATATCTCGACAACAACCTTGCGAGTTATTTCTACAAATAGAAATAAAGGTGGCCAGACCTGTAAAAAGTGCAGTCGACCAAATGCAAACGTTACGTTGGATGGATTTCTTTCCAGTATAGCACCGAATTGTTTGACAGGAAATGTATACAGTAGGAGTGTAAAAGTCCGTGGCCAATCGCGTTTTGAGTCGAGGAATGAGGCGTGACATACTGTAAAAGTTATAATCACGAAATTATACACAATAGGAAGCTTATGATGTTTCTCTGATTAATATGACATCATTTTTAATGCGTTTTTATAATTTAATGCTGTCTGTTTCATTTTAATTGTAGATTAGAAAATTATTTAACTTTTAAGATTTCTTAGCAACTTCAAGAATTTCGTTGTGTGATCGATCATTGAAGTCTCTAACATATTTCTTAATTATTTCGTTACCATTTCAATTTTTTTTAAATCTTCTTCGCTTATCTACTCAAAAATGAGTTTATTTATTATAATTTAAATTCTTTTAAAATAATATCACTTTGTTTATTTAAGATTTTTCATTAGTAAACTAGATCAATAAAACGATTGCCGTCTCCACATTTTAGAATTTTTATCGCGATTTTTTTCGGTTGTAAAATCTAAAAATTCTCGTTTTTATACACAAAAAAAATACGAAAGAAAAGGTAGCTTGATTGATTTCTTCCTGTCAAAAAGAGAACAATCTTAACTTTCGGGTTATACATATCTTTTCCGTTTTATGTCTTTGAATTCGAAGAATTTCAAATTTGTAATACATCTTTGCCTTAAAGTAAAATAAAAAGACGGAATGTTCTTTATTTTGTATTTCTGTAAAACCTTTCTATTGATATAAATATCTTTAAGTATCCGGTTGTTTCACATTTGTTTTAGTTAATTTGATACTAATAGTATCTTTTTTGCTTTAACTGTATATAATTATATGTTAATTAATTTTGCTTGCTGCATCAAGTTTTAATTTGAAAACACTTGAAATATTCAAATATAACCTGAGCTAGCTTAGTAGACGTTTCAATCATTTATTTAGTTTTAATAAACATATTTAAGTAAAAAGTCGTTTTACAACCTTGGTAACCTCTTCAAAGCAATTTCTGTCTTTTAAAATTCCAGGAAGTTAAGTCTCCGACAGCAGAAAGCAGAAACCAAAGAGGAAACTCGGAAACCGATGCTCTAAGTTGGAGAAATTACAAAGGAAGGAGCTATTTTTTAACTTTTAAAGATGATTATGCTCACTATACAAGGTGGCTGATTTTTAATTCTACAGGCTATAGCTTCTTCCAGCTTCAGAATAATTTAAAAATTGCAAAAGAAATAATTGCTGGATATGATAAGATTTCTCGGAATACCCGACATAAGTTCTTCCACAACCAACTATAATAGTCCTGTAGCGGTCTTCAACTTTTATTTTCTGAATGTAACATTCTCTTTAGAAAGGTACTGAAAATATGCATCCAAGGATGCATAGGAACTATTAGATTTCTATGAACATTGCCTTTTTGAGTACAAAGAATTAGCGACACGTACAATAATTAAAAATGAATTTACATTCTTAATAGTATATGTTAGCAAATATTTCTGTAGCTATAATTTTAAACAAATAATCTTCTGATACACACGTCCAAAATATATCCAGCTGTGCTCTTTATTGATTCTAGATCGTCTGCATACATATGTGAGAATCACAGTAAGTTTCCAGTAAATTGCTGTCTTCATCTGCCAAAAATTCGATGCCTTCACTTAACGTGTTATTCATCAGCTATTTCTACTGTACAGACTGTCTATGTATGTCTTGGTGTCCTGGGCGGATATTTTGCCGGTGGGTACTAGATAAGGAATTTAAAATTAAAAACTTCGTCAAAAGTGTATTTTTCACGAATGAATATACTTTCAGCAATAATGGGCACGCGTGCACATCCATAACCTGCAAAAATTCCCTCAAAGAAACCCATATTATTGAACTTTTCATTGAGAATCACTGAAATGGTCTAGCATACAGAAATTTTTCTATGAACGAACTATCTGGCCTTTTGAAGAATCTACCTAGATTTACGTCAAAGAAGTGGTTTCAGCAAGACGGCGCACTGCTGCATTCCTGCAGCTAACATTAAGATATTCTTAAATAATAATTAAAATCCTATTCGGATTTCCTTCTGTGGAGCAACTTACACAAGAACATTACGAAGGTTGAAGAAAAGAATTCAAGAAGAAATCTGTACAACTCCAGTTGGAATCATAAAGAGCGCCAACCCTGGATGATAAATTTTACACCCACAGATTCTAGCAGATTAGCCAAATCGTACTTTATTCCAGTAACCGCTTGCTGAACGTCATCGACGGATAACGAGAGGTAAATCTTTGTATCCGCATAAAAGTGACTTTGACAAAAAAAGTGCAGCTTTAAGAGAACATGTATACTATACAACAAATAATAAAGGATCTAGTATAGATCCCTGTGGTGCTCCCGAATGTAAAAACTTAGAAATTCATTTGAATACACAGCAACCTAGCTCCATTTAATAAATATGAAGTAATGATGCCCAAAATGAAACTTATCTCAACAGTTGCTACATTGACACTTAGAGATATCAGTTTAACGGCTATAGCATGACTCAGTTGCTGAAATATCTAATTTCATTCACTCATCAGCAATCGTCTGCATAAAAGATGCAACATATTTATAAGATCTAGTAAACGATGGTTATCTCGTAGTCTTATTCCTTTTGAGTTGCAGTGTTTTCTGGGTCTTCCTTGAGATTTCTTCCTTAGCAAAATATATACCCAATCATTTTAAGGAAATGAGCCAAATATGGCTATTTCGAGACAGTTGGAAATCTGAAGAGTCTACTACAATAGAACCATAGCTAAGGACGATAAAAATGAAAGTTACAAGACAAAGAATAAATAAAACCATGAGAGATAATAAAAACTGGAAAAGCTTGATTTTGTTTGGCCATATGCGTATTAAGAATGCAAGATGATAAAGTACTAGAGACAAGAAGTTCAGGAGGGAGAGAAAAGGGAAGACTAAGATGCGCACGTACTTGTACTTTCTACAAAACCAGATTATTAGTGACCAAACGGTATACAAGAGTAGGCAAAGGATCCAAATGAAAGACTAACAATCTGGCAAGATTTTTCCATAATCATAATCATTAAACGTAAGATCATCATTATGACTTGCTCCTATTGTTCTTAATATTTATTTATTATCGATTCTTTATGTAACATAGAACGAATATATTACATTAGTAAAGGGCCAAAAGCCATAAAAGTTCTAATTTTGTAGTTTTTTCCCAGTGTTTGCAAATTTTGACAAAACTATTTTTGCTGTTTATCATATTTTCTTTGCAAAGAGACTACTTGATTGGCTTCTTTGTATAATACGCTTTGAATAGCTCTCACATGATGAAATAGTCAAAAGAAGACTTGTCAACTTCTTTTGAGATTATTTTGTTCAGTTGACAAAAATTAAATTTGGATTACTCATCTACCAGTTTTTCAGTATGAGAAAAACGCTTAGTCTGTCGGTACTAATTTATCAAGTCTAGCTTTTTAGTTCTAGAAGATTCTAATTATCAACCAAAGTTTTCAGTTAATGAGATCTTGAAGCTCTACATGGTATTTGAATAGACATACGATCACGTCAAGAACAAGCAAAAAATCGAAGACTTATTTTGGCACAATTTACATTGTTGAAATATTAATTGTTCACCTTAATGCAATTCTTCTGTCACACAAACCAAAACAAAACCTTACTTGTGCCTTGAAAACCTTAACTTTAACTTTGTTTTCTGACAACGTTTAATGTCTTAGCGCAATACCATTTTAAATACTGAGATTTGCATGTGATGAAAAAAATTGGTACGTAGATATAACAAAGAGAATTATGCTCTCAATAAAAAGTTTGATAATATTTGTCTTTTGAACACGTTATCAGTACTATGAAACACTGATCATTAAATAATGTATGCTACGCGTTGTTAATACAACAAAAATATCCAAAGTGGTATTAAGCAAAAGTCTTTACTGCAATTAATGTATTAATTGAATTAATAATGACTTTCATTAATATTATCAACCGATTAATTTATTAATTATATTAATGTAAGCCTTTTCATTTAGATAATGTATTACTTTATTGCATTTCTGAAAGTTTGTGCATTTATATTATAAAGTTTCGATTGTATTCATACATTACTGCTTGGCAAGACTATGAATTGATTTATTGCCATGAAGAACAAATATAGATATACAAATGTTTCCTAGTATTTAACTTTTTAAATTTTTTATCTCCTAGCAACAGTAGACAACATTTCGACATTTCTTTCATCTTGTACAGGTCATCTGAGGTTACTAGGTACATGCATAGTCAAGGCAACGCAGTTGATGTGTATTTGTTTATGCTACTAAAATGAAACAATAGCAAATTGATATAATAGTATGTTACTTAACGAGAATGTAATGGCTATTATTTTCCACGAGGATGAAGTTTGCAACTCGAGCTGAAAGGTGTGATGTCATTTGATATGGCCGCCACTCATTATATATTTATAGTTCGCTTTTTGTGCTTTTGTGATTTATAAATCATCATTGCTCTACAAGGTTATGTTATCATTTCAAATTGTTGTTTATTACTTTCCATTTGTTTTTCACAAACTTTAAGTAAGATTTCTGTAAATTTTAACAAACGAATTTATTGTAGCAGTAAACGAATTCATTGTTATAAAAATACTTATTTAATATTAAGGCTTCATATTAATAACAAACGCGGTTCATTGTTTTAATGAATAGCAGTTGTTGATACAATGTTTAAGCTTATTGTTAATGAAACCATATTTTATAAAGTAGTGAAAGAAGGTTTTAATAAAGAAAATCAGACTCGAATATTGTAGACTGTTAAGCGACAAATGAGTCAACAATAGGCAGTACTGAATTTATCTGTTAGCAGCACACGAAGGATTTCGAAGCGACTAAACCTCCACATTATACATTTAGAGGTTTTAAATCCAAAGAAGAATAATTTATTTTTCATTGGGCGATAAAAAAATTTTTATTTAACCTTTCTCACCGAGGGTGACGGTTTGGTGTGCAATTTCTTCACTTTGCAACGTAGAATCATTTTTTTTAAGAAGATAAATAGATCACTGTTACACTGAAATGCCCTAGACGTTTTATAGTTCTCGACTGGGGCATCTGCAAGTTTTGTTATTACAGAGAATTGTAGTTACTATAAGTCACACTGGGTTATGGAAAACGTTTTTGCTTAATTTCGTGTTTTTGGAGACATACAGTGGTTTGCCGTTTGCCAGATTATCCTTTCCAAATTGCTTCCTGTAGGGTAACTTAAAAAACCTGCAAAACTTAAACGAAAGAATTTAAGACGAAAATGCATGCTGTAATGTTGTTGCTCCTTGCTTATGCTTTAGGCTACCAACTGACTAGCTAGGGGAGTTTATTTTCAATGGTCTACGCTAGCCTGACTTCGTAGGTGTATTAGTAAAAATGTAAGTCATCTTTGACACAAGACTTTAAAAAAATATACTTTCTTCTTTTAATTTTGTTATTATAACAAGCAGTTATAATACTATCAATACAACATTATTATGATGATCTATAGATCAGTAGAATCTGGAATTCCGTTATTTCCTTGCCAACATTCTTTTCCATGTAAATATCTGAGGAAACTTCATTGTATATTATGTATATTAATAACGGAAATTACACCGATACGTGATGATTACTTATTTAAATATCGACAGCTTCCTGCCACGATTACTCAGATATAGTTAGGTTTATCTTCCATTTTGCTATTAATAACTCTCTACTGATCCCCCGGTTTGAAGAATGAACCGAAGACAGATTCTTATTAAATCTTTACATTTACTGATGTATTTACATACCTACATACATTATTCTCTGTTACTTCCTACTTTACAGAATAAAATTTTTATTTAAGCAAACACGGATGTACCAAATTTTCAAAATGAAAGTAGCCCAAATATTCATAATTAAATTATTTCGCAACGAAATTTCTGACAAATTACCAATGTTTAAAAAGCAGATAAAAATGTAACAGTTCGAATAGCCGAAGGCATCTTTCATGTGTTTTTGTTATCATTAACGTTACATTAATAATAAAAGTCAATTTTAAATAAAGCATCACGGAAGGGAAAGGTGATACTGTTGAGTTAATTATTTTCGGTTCTTTTTTTTCAGGTTTTTAATTTCGCCTACGCCAAGCACTAAGTGTCATTTTCATTTATTGTATCGCGAGTTTTGACATCACACATGTGAATGAAACCGAAGAGTGCGAACGGAACTGGGTCCGCCAGCGGCATACAGTAGCTGTAATTGGTGATGATAGTATGACCAAGATGAGGCCATGGTCCCCTTGCCCGAGGCCAACACACCGCACGCTTAAATAACAAAGTACAGCTCGATTACAATAAGTGCAACCACAAAGTAAACCAAAATTAACTTTAAATAGCGTTATTAACGCGTTTTAATGATCTGTTGGTCATATTTAACACTCTTTACCACATTAATTGGTAATTGTGTATCTCACTTTATCCAGTTTTCTGCTTCCTTATTTGCTTCCAATAAAATTAAATTCTACTCTTTAGGTTCTTTTTAATTAAAAATTAATTTCTTAGGTTTTTTGTCTTTTTGGGTGTCAATACATTTGATTTTTATGTACACTAGCCAGCGCAGTTTATGATGAGCAAATGGCATTTTTACAAATAATGAAAATCACAATTACACTTGCGTTGGTAGATTCATATTCCTGTTGGTTATTTTTGCTTGATGGAAAAGTCGCAGTTATCTGCGCTCGAAATGTAATATTACTCTTACAATTATCCTCAATTCAGTTCCTGGCTAAAGAAGATTTTTCAATTTTAGGAAAGCACAGCGACTAGGCTATCTGCTGGAAGAAGTCTTCCATTCTTGCATCAGAGAAAGTGCACGATCTGTTCAAGATCTCTCTAGTAACTAAGTGCACATCTAGGATTTTTGAAAGGTAGATGCAATCCGTAGACAGAGCTGTAATACAAAACAAAAAGCAAGTCTTCAACACTCTCAAGATCATATTTCCTATACTTCTCAAAAAAGACCCGTGCCAAAAACTTGCTTTTTGAATTAAATAACAGACGATAATTCCCACAATCCGATCCCTGACTCAACGTTTTATCAGCTGGCTGAGCGACGTAGTTAAGTGGCCTTTGTACTACGTCCGCATTTGAGAGCCCCAGGGCTATTCCCGGATTTTTTGTTCTCGCTATTTTTTGTGATTTGCTTTAGTGATGAAGGTAACTTCTACGGCACCTCAGAAGAGCATTTCAACAATATGGCCATTGTTTGCTTTAACCATCCGTGACATCATCTACAACGTGAATTTTCTAGGGCTGCATCATCCATGCTCAATGTTGTTTTTCGATCAAGAAGACGTAGTTATGTGTACTTCGATATAATAATAGTATCTAGGACAGGGATGTTGATGTTGAGCCACACGACGTCATGTGGGATGAATTCGAACAGTGATTGTGATTGTAAGTAAAGGATATAAAGGAAATACTGCGAAGATGAGAAGATGGAGAAGAGCAGAAGGCAAGGAAGAATCACAATCCATGTTTGCGTACTTTTGCTTACTACACAAAACTATCAATATTTCCGACTGAAAGCCCGCATCAAATGCTTCACGTTTCGCGTTCTCAGATTCAAAGCCTTACTTCACTTCATTGGTCAATCGTGAAAAACTTAGCATCGACATTTCATTACTGTGGGCATCTTTAGATATTCCAGAGTATTGCGTCCACATGAAATTTTTCCTTCATTTACTACCAAACGCTCATCTTCTCAAAATCTTCCGTCACTTTTGTCATAATTTAAGAAACTGACGATCACCCCTATCTTTCACCAATTTTGGGTTTACTTTCAGACCTTATAACAGAGAGAAAATAATTATTTGGGAACATATCCTCGATTTCTTTTCAAATTTGAAGATGCATGGACTCAGCCATCTGCTGGGAGATGCTACTTCTAGACTTCTTTCACTCGTGCATCGCCATCAGAGAAAGTGTTCGACTTGGTCATGATTCTTCTTGTAGAGCGGTAGCACAAAACAAACACCACTTTCTGAAAACCCTAATAATTCTGCCTCCGCCTTCCAAAAAACCTAGAAAGGAATTTAAAGATTTTACTATACAGATCATTCCTCCTACACTGCAGCCAACTAAGAAATTTTCATACTCGAGAAGCCCAGATTCATCTTTGGATTGATTGCTTCAAATAAGATTCTCTCTTGAATGATGAAGTTAATTTCTACAAATCCGTGGTAGAGTATTTCAACAATATAGTCATTGTTTACTTTAACCAACTGAGATACTATTGCGAATTCTACTACTTTACTACTTTGCTTTTCTCTCGATGTTGTTTTCCGGTCAAGTAAGAAAACTGAAGATTGTTTTAGAAGACTCCTCTTAACCGGATGGAAATAGCTCTTTTGGCCTTTGCTTTCTATAATCTGTCTTACGGTTTTTGGGACACTACCCTTAAGATTTGATGATTTTGTGTAAATTGTTCTTACTTTTCTCCCAAAGTTGCTCATCAAATGACTAAAACATTATATTTTATCTATTGTGGTTTCTAGTGCATAGGGCATTTGGTTTTGCAATCTTTGCATAACGCTACTGTCGTCATCTCTGATTACTCGAGTGTACTTCAAATTGTACATTGGTACGCTAAGTCTAAATCTTTCAGCAATTGTATCTGCCTCCTTGGCAGATGTTGAACGATTCCAGTGAGTTTTCTTCTGCTTTTTTTCCATCTTCTACTTATTTTGCATAAATCAAGCAATACTTATTGCAATTGGACATGATAGCACTTCTTTAGTAGCTACAAGCCATGCCTATTGCACGATCGTATGCCCCAAGAACCGTTTACTGTTACAGCAATATAGAGAATTCCATTTGCATCCACGTTGGTGGACAGACGAATGTGACCAGCTTATACAACTCAGACAAGTGTGGCAAAATTGGTCGCGTAATAAAAACCAAAAGACCTTGCAAGAACTCAAAGAAACCAAAAAACAGTTATAAATTGATAAGAAAAACACGCAAACTGAATTGCAATACAAGAAGTAAAAGACGACTTCAAGAAAAACAACTCATAAAACTACTACAGAACATCTATATAGAAACAGACTAAATATTCCTCACCATCATTCCAGTTCAGAGTAATAATAGTAATAACTGTTAAATCCTTGCCAAATATTTTCCAAATTGCTCAATTGTGAAAAGCCACAAGATAAATTTCCCATCAGCTCCACTCAGCGACACCCAGATTCAAAACCACCAAACATACAGGAAATCTAGGAGATAATCCAATTCGTCAAAAATAACAAAGCATCAGAACTCTGGAAATATGCAAGAGAAAACCTCATTATAAAACTCAGATTCTGGATGAAATCTGGAAAACTGGAAAAATCCCTGAGAAATGGAAAACGGCGAACATACATCCATTACATAAAAAAGGAAATAGGACAGACCCAAATAACTATCGCGAAATCTTCATTCTTTTGGTCAAGTACAAAACTCTATCTAAAGTCCTCTTCAATCGAGGGCAATTCCAACTGGATCCACAACTCGGCGAATACCAAGGTGGATTCAGATTCAGCACAGAGCAAATTATAAACTTGAAAGATTCGATGAAATCCTTCCGCAGCACATCCAACAAAATTTGTGTCGTCACATTTGTTGATTTCAAAAAAGCTTCTGGTTGCACCCCTTTTCGAAATACTAGCGGAATTTAGACTAGACCGAAAGACAACAAACTTAATCAAGGAAACATACAGAGATAATATCGAAAGTGAAATTTATGGGGGAACTGAGTCGAGTTCAAAATACGTACGGAAGTACGACAAGGTGATGAGCTACCCCCGTTACTGCGCCCTTAAAGAATTGTAAGGTGCAACGAAAAGAAGTCCATAGAGTCAAGATTCCAGAAAATACACACCGCGTTTCAATTAACAAAAAATGCCTCTCCTGGAACTGTAAAATCCGACATTATACAACAGTGGTCAAACCAGAAGCGCTCTACGGTTCAGAGACACTCGACTTCCAACACAAAACACTAAACGAACGATTGGAAATAAAAGAACGCAAAATAATGAGAAAAATGCTAGGACCAAGAACTAAGGACGGAATATATTACCCAAAACCCAACACAGAAATCTACAAATACCTACCCAAAATCACAGATACAATACGCATGCGACGAATCCAGTTCAAGGGAATTTGGAAAGAATGGACTCAAACACCAAATGGACGTTAACACACCAAAATTACTTTTTTCTGAAAAACAAGATTATTAGACCCGATTGATACCAACAAACAGAATTAGGATCAGGACCGAGATACAATCAGAAATATCACACAAACAGGCACAACAAAGTAAGAGAAAACAGCAAGTGTGGACGGAGCAGCGGAAAAACACTCATTCGCTGCGGATGAAAGAATATTGGGCTAAAAGGAAGACGAAAACGTGGTTTTCAGCGACCTATTCGCGAAGAAGAAGAAGAAGAAGAAGAAGAAGAAGAAGAAGAAGAAGAAGAAGATAACTGACATTATCGGATATTAAAGAAAAACGTCTGTTCAATTCGTTGTTGTTGGTTAAACATTGAATACAGTACCATCAAGTCCAGAAAAATTTCCAAAGTTTGCTAAAATTGGGTAAATTGTTGTGCCCTTAGTTTTTGTATGCAAGTTGGTTGAAAGAAATCCTTTCCTTGCTTTTTCTGTCCAGTTTAGAAAAATTCTTTTCAAGTTTCGATTTTAAGGTTAGCAAATTAACTAATACTGCACAGGTTAGCATGTAAAGCACGTTTTGAGAAAAAAATTAAATGAAGAAACTTTTAAAATTTTATATCTGCCAAGACAGCAATTTATGAGCCTCCCTCACAATTTAAAATGTCAGCAACTAACCTTAAAAACTTTCATTAAAGAAATAAAACATAAATCTGCCAATAAAAAGCAGCCCTGCATTTCTACAAGAACTCTTCAGGCAAACTATTAGCAATAAACCATTCATTAAAACTATCTGTAAATTACGATTACAATTTTATCTATAAACTCGTGGAATGCATTGTAAAAAAAAGAGGAGAATATGCAAGATTTAAACGTATAGAATATAACTCATTGAGAAGGCGAATATGAATGCGGCCGATGCACGAATAGCCTTGACTTCCTGGTGCGTGGTATTCGAGCTATTAGCTGCTGTGGTGTAGATGAGAGGTAAATATCGGACGCTAATATATGTATCATTAAGGATGCACACGCGCCGTAGGGAGCACTTTTCAAGCAGGCACACCTGGACCACTGTTATTGTTCAGTAAAAAAATCTTTTACGTTAACTTTACATGCCACGCGATAGTTTCTGCTGTAAGCAACAAGAAAGTATAATTATGATCGGTTACACATTTACTGTCTTTTTGTTTTTCTTCTTTATAATATCAAGAATTCAAACGGTTTTTCTTGAATAAAAAAAGTGTTTATTTCCAATTTTTCTATTTTAGTTACATTATTATTCATTTTTGGACAGTTTCTAAGATGATTTTAAGGAATTATTAGTATTAATACGAGACCTATCAAAATTTCGTTTTTTATTTTCTTGCACAAATTATTGAGTTGAGATTTTCTTCTGTTGAATATTAAAAAAAATTATAAAGCTGCATTTTCTGCAATTAGATCAAAAACGGAAGCTTGGGGTTCTCATCAAAAACCCAAAACGGAAAAAGTGATTGGACCCGACGGCATATGTGTCAAAATTGTGCAGGACACTATGTGCTCCCTAATTACAACAAATGTTTAACTTAAAGAAGATGATGTAATAGTAAGAAAGGTTGGAAAATAAGGACTCGATAAAACCAAAATTGGAAAACTTACGAAGCGTGCGTTAAGAGGGGTTTGTTTTTTCGTGAATATGTTACAGATTCTCCGCCCCACATTTACAGCGCTGTACAATCATGGAATTTTGGCTCGTGGTAAGTCCTTAATTATCATTTCTTATGTTTTTTTAAAGATTTTCTATTACTATTGTGTAATTATAAAGATTTTCTTTTAAGCAAATTTAAATTTTTGCAACCCTGGATTTAAGAAGTTAATACATTTCATTGTACGTTTGTTTTTGAACTCAAACATATTTTAAAAATTGAATATTGAAATTTAACTTTGCCTTTTATATATTGTTGAGCTCATTAATTGCTATTATTGTTTTTTTAAATTTTGCTAAATTATCTTGTAGAAATATATGTATGTATTAAATATTTCTTGGTGTTTTATTGTACGTATAAACTCCTTATCCTCAACTCAAGGCCACCCGCTGAGTTTAACCGGCCTAAAACCAGTAGCTTCTTAGTTAACTAAAGTAACATTATATATAACGCAAGTTTATGTTACAAACTGTATACGTCAATTTTATGTAAATTAGATACGGGAAAAAACTGAGCTTGACGCAACGAGGATCTTTTGGAACATGGGCAAATGTATCTGGTCTGCGATATAACAATTGATTGGCAGTCAAAAACCTGAAAGCAAATTAGTTAAATCTAATTCCCTAAAAATTGACCAAAACCATGAAAAGGCGCCCACATATCTCAAAACTTCCAACAAGCTACATTTTTTCTCGCTTAATTTTGGTGTATATTTTACGTTGTTAGATTAAGTAACTAAAATCAAAAAAAGACTAATTATTTAGTGAACAAAATCTAGCCGAATTACATCAGAAGAAAGCAAACTGGAAAACAAGAAACGAAAGCTCAACAACAGTCAAAAGCAAGCTGACATTCCCCGAAACAGGTGGTAGTGGACCATCACAGTCCTGAGCATCAGATTATGCACCCAATGCAGTCCATACTGAATGAAGCGAAATATAATTCAGAGCAACAAAGAATTTTGCAAAGTCTACAAGTCTGTAGTATTTCCATTTTTAAATGTCTTTAATGAAATCATTTGAGATCGTTCTCAAACACAAACTTTAATAAATTGTGACATATTTGTGGTCCCAACAACAGAAGAAAATAGTATTAAAATTGAAGTTATTACTAGGAACAACCCTAGGTAGATCCAAAAACATTAGCAATGAAACTGTCAAAAAGTAAAGGAAAAAGTTGCAATTGCAAGGTTTGCTTTTGCCAAAAACGTGCAAGTAGAAGACAGCGGATTATCCCTATACTTGGGTGCTTCTATAACCATAAGAATCACCAAGCAACTGCATATTTTTCCCTTAGGTTTTCACCATGGGCAAACCAACAGATTTCTGAGTGGCTATGATCTTCAAAAATTGTAATTCAGTAAAACAACCATCTGATATTTTATTGAACTATATTCCAGATATCCATAAAAATAAAGTAAATGAAAAACTTGGGATTATATTATCTGATAGGTTAATGGGACCAAAGCCTGAGGCGCCACCTTATAAGGAATAATGCATGATTAAAGAAAAAAACGTAAAATATCGGAAATAAAAGCTAAAAACAAAATTACTACTAAATAATTTTAAAAAGTTCTAAATACGTAAAAATCTTAAACTGACGATCGTGATACCGCTTATAGTCTTTTAGATAGAGGGTGTATAATAGGGACTGATATAGTGATAACCGGTTACGAACTTCAACCTTTGATTTCGATTCCACGTGGAGTTTATATGTATGGTATAGTAATACGTTGGTAGTACAGTAGAACTCCACTTATCTGAACTCCAGTCATCCGGATCGCCAATTATACAGATCGATGTCGGTCAGCATAATCTTTTAACAAAATGTGCTGATTTCTAGCCCGTAGTACAGAAACTTTTTGCTACATGGTTGGCAATCCTGAGCAAGTAAGCGCGCGCAATTGCCTTCATACACAGACGTGTTGATCGTTACGTCTAGTTTGCTGTGTTTGAGCTCATTGAAGATTCGGAAGATAAAGACAACATTGCTAATAAACCAATCGGCTAGCAAGGCGTTTGCTTGTCTAGACACGGCGTTGAATTGGACGGAGCAGCTTCTCATTGTCAAGCATCTGGCTGCACGGAAGCCAGACATCAATACAGCTGACATTGTTTAATATGTTTAAGAAGTAAATTTGTTCAATATCGTCTTTATAGCAAATAAAATTAATAATATGCGCAAATTGTGATAACTGTATCAGGTTTGGAACCTATTAGTCCGGATAAGTGGAGTTTTACTGTATTTCAATTATTTTTTAAGTTTGGCGCTGCTCTTCAAAAGTCAAATTTTTGAAACTTCAACCTTTCAAAACTAAAATCGTAAGCTTCAGAGTTCAACGTTCCTGCTGCGAACAGATTATAATGTACATTTCGTACATGTGTTTTTGTACAGGATGGAAGTTGCAATGCATACGATTTCAATGTGGAATTGAAAATTTTTCTCATCAAGCTGAAAGTACTTGCTTTTGCATCGGTGTGATGCATTCTGTATACTTACACTTTACCTTTTTGCTCTAACTATTAAAGAAAAAATTAAAAAAAGATAACATAGTTGGTGTTCAATCATCAAAGTAATATCGGTGTCCATTCGACATCTTTTCCGTCAGGAATGAGCTATTCCAAGCTCACCACGCCTAACTGAATCATTCTACCAGGTTTGGTATTTATGATCATTTGGATTGCAAAAAACAGCAAAATATTGCTGTTTTATGGGCATCACTTCGATGGTGAACCTCTTCAGTTAATTACAGTACCAGTATCTGAGCACCTTGGCTCAAGTATGTTAAATCACAGGAACACCTAACCGAGGTTGTTTGAATCATCACAACGGAAGCTACGCTATATAACTGAATGAAAAGATAAGAGTCAGAAAAGGCATAAGAAATGCTGGAAGCTAAAGTTGCGTCCAAAGAAAAAGATCAACAATCGCATACAAGCGAAATAGCAACAACTCTGGGGCACCTTTCCTAAAGGTAGAAGAACATGTCACCTGTCATGGGGTCTCGTTCACACTTTCACAAGACATGATGCCTATTCTACATACTGAGAAATGTTTAGACATGTTGTTAAGCTTGTTCTGTTTTTAATCGATATAGTCTTCAATTGCGGTACTTTTTTGGTTTGCACTTATCTAAATAATCTACCTTCCAAAAACTGCTATTACCATTTAAGCAATCTATTAACTTTGAACCTTACTGTTGATGCTGAGACAGGCAAAATCAGTTTTAGTGTTGAGAAGAAATCTGCAGATTTCGGTTTGCCTATAGAATTAGTCATTTCATTGTCCTGGTGACCAAAACAGTTTGATAAAATCTGAAAGTAGTGTCTGTCTAGCTGAGCAAATTAACTCGAAGCGCTTAGCCAAAGATTACTAGATTAACTAAATATGATGCCTGTCATAGAATAGGTCAAAAAAAATTCTTATAGTAAGTGTTACCCTCGTCAATTTTACACTACAGGAAAGAAGAGTATATCCCAAAAGATAATCAACTCAGATAGTGCTTCCAGTGCACTAATTTCCCATTTCACAAAACAAAACTCAAATAACCACAAGCGAAATAAATTAATCAGAATCAGGTTCAGTAGAAACTAAATCTAAAATCCGCTTTCTTCGTTCAGATAGTTAGTGATAAAAACTTTTATAAAGAAAAAGGATTTCCCTACAGAAAATAAACTGAAAAAAGGGGGAATCCCCTATATAAGAGATGAGTTTAAGAAAAAGCACTACAGGAAATTTAGGGACTTCCCCGAACTAAAATAAGCTCTTGGGCGATCTTTTAGCAACCAGGGAAATAACCTAAGAACGTTTTATAAGTAAATGATATATAAAAACAGCTTTTCTACCAAATTTGAAAAGACCATCCTCGCACGTGCTCTTTATATTCTCAAATTGTGGAAAACTATAATATAAAGGGTTTTCCAATAAGAGGTGTTATTTTGATATTCAAAGAAAAGTGCCATTTTTTAATATAAATGATCGGATGTTTATTTCATTATAAAGAGGAAGGTATGCCGTTAATAGTGGAAAATAACATCAGGCAAATGACCACCACGACCACGCTTACAGGACAATATCCTTTTCATGAAATTTTCCATAACCAAATCGCAAAGTGGCTGCCCTATGTCCTCGATAGCCTCACGAATTCCATCTTTGAGGTCTTGAATCGACGCTGGGCTGTTGGCGTAGACCTTCTCTTTCACGTGGCCCCAAAGAAAGAAGTCGCAAGGTGTTAAATCACAAGATCTCGGTGGCCAATTGTGATCACCTCTTCGAGAGATAACACGGTCCGGAAACTTTTTCCGTAAAAGATCAATGGTTTCGTTGCTTGTGTGGCACGTAGCGCCGTCTTGTTGAAAGTAAACGTTGTCCAGATCAATACCATCCAATTCCGGCCATAAAAAATCGTTAATCATCTCTCGATAGCGCAATCCAGTCACCGTAACTGTTGCTCCAGCCTCATTTTCGAAAAAGTAAGGTCCAATGACTCCGCCGGACCATAAACCGCACCAAACAGTCACACGTTGAGGATAGAGAGACTTTTCAACAATAACTCTTGGATTTTCTGAGCCCCAGATCCGACAATTTTGCTTGTTGACTAAGCCACCGAGGTGGAAATGGGCCTCATCACTCAAGATGATTTTTCGATGGAATTCTGGATCATTTTCATGCATTTCAACGACCCAATCAGCAAAGACACGACGTTGTCGATGATCGGCCGGCTTGAGTTCTTGTGTTAACTGGACTTTATAAGCCTTAAGACCCAAATCTTTATGCAAAATATTACGGTGTAATGACGTTTGTGGAATGGCTAATTCCAAAGAACGACGAGGAATGGACAAACCTGGGTTTTCTTTAACACTTTCGGCTACAACAGCAATATTCTCGGCTGTTCTTGAGCGACGTGCACGGGTTTTATTCTTCACATCACTAACTTGTCCCAAGAGCTCGAATTTTTTCACCAATTTCTGTATTGCGGTCCGACAAGGTGCTTCACGGTGACCCAAAAATGTTCGAGTTTTACGAACCGTCTCTGCCAAATTTTCACCATTTTTATAGTGAATTTTAATAATTTCAATGCGTTGTTGAAGCGTGTATCGTTCCATATTTATTAATGGCGTAGTTTCTACTTGTCAAATGTCAAAAAATGATAGCTTCAAAAGTGACATCTACCGAAATAGCGGGCTATTCAAAATAACACCTCTTATTGGAAAACCCTTTACTTGCGCTGGCCCAAAATCAGGCAACATTAAATGTCAAAGAGATGACTTAAATAAAAGTCTCAAGGTTTTCACAGAATTTATTAATATTTCTGTACATCATATTTTACAGTTAAATTATTATTAGCATCTATAAATGGTTCTAACATGAATTGCGGTATTATTACAGAAACCTTAAACTCGTTATAATCTTCAACCATTCCATAACAAGAACCGTTTGTAATTAATTTTCTGTTGCTCTTTGTTTGATCAACAAATTCAATTTCTACCTTGTAAGGGGATCTACCGTCTTTATCCAATCCAATATGCTGAAAAGACCAATAAAATGGTTCAGTAGACTTTCGATCAAACAAACAACGCATTACAATGACATTTTCTTCATGAATCAAAATAGCAAAAGATTTTAATAGTCTTAAGTCGTATTGAAGATTACTTTTGAACGTTAATCGAGCTTCGTTTTGATGACCATCTAATACATGCCGAGGTTGATCTTTTATCATTCCCTCCCATCGACACGATGTATATTCCTGAAGCGGACAGTTGTACTTCTTAAAATTGCAATTTTTTTGATGGATGATAATTGCTTTTGGCTTTCCAACAAATTTACATCCAGAGTCTTCATATTTACATGGGCAAATAACAATGTTTGCCATTTTTTCCAAAGCAAAATTCCGCCCACCTTCTAATGATGCTTGGCATATCGAGCAGACAACAAATTTTGCTTTACAATTTTCACATATGCTATGTCCATTTTGGCAAATAAATATTGGTTCTGACATGTATTCATCACAAATGGGGCATTTAAAATCACTGAAAATGCCTTTATCCAAAACTGAAGTTTCATCTGATTCTTCTTTCATGGTAATATTGTTTTCAGTATTTTTCTCGCACAAAAAAAACTATTTTGCAAATAACATTGGATTTACTTAACTTGCACATAACTAAATTCATGTGTATTTCTAACATATCTTCGAGTTTAAATATTTCATCAAAAGATTTAGTGCGTTTGTAATACACTATGGAATTTTTACATTCAGAATCTTTCAGTTCAAATCTGTAAACGATATTTTCACAATTTTCTTCTTGCATGACATAAAAGACATTGTACCAGATTTTCTTTGCCTGCAGATTGATAATTATTTTTAGAAAGAAGATTTTCTCTCTTAGAACTATCAAAAAAACTTTTCCGATATTCTCAAGTAAAGATAAGTTCAACTGACAAAGATCCAGTATCAAATTATGATGACTACTTTGGAAATGCTGGAAAAGTGAATTAACTCTACCTTGCCATTTACAACTTCCAAAAGGTATTGATGGACACTTGCAAATTCGAAATTTACAAGATGATTCGTGTTGGTTCACCAAATCCCACTTTATCTCTCTTTTTTCACAACCACTTGTGGAATAACTACATGGAAACAGGAGAAGCTGCGCAACATTTTCATAAGCTATGGCCCTTTGCGTTTGGTTATTTTTTGGGCTTTTACGCACGCAACGACCGCACCATATTTTGTTATCCTGAGTGTACACAATTGGTGGTACGGATAAATATAAAAAACAGTTTCCACATTTTAGCGTTTGTAAAAGTAGTTGAGGTATTGTAATACCAGTAAGCGAAGTCATTCTTTAAAAACCCCGAACAACACCGCAATAAAGTTAATTTTGGCGTGTATCATAATCGTGATTATAGATGAACAGATAAAAACGAGGAGTGGGTATTGAAACAAAGTTTTTAAAATTTTCTCGAGTATGATTAAAATTGTTTTTACTAAATTAGTCAGCGCAGAATAAAATATTAAATCAATACAAACGATATCTACCGTAATCCACTTGACTCGATCAAGGTTATCTTATCTTAGGATATTGCAATTCAACAAATATTTAGTGTACTTTACATCTATTAATCTATCGATAAAAATAATTTTAAAGTAGTTCAAAGAATCTTTTATTTTTTTTTTGTTTCTTATACATTAAACTGATTAAGATATTTCTACTGATAAATAAGTGCTCCCGGTTCCAGACCAAGAATTTTCGAGTCTCGAGGATTTTTTTATCAAATTTTGTGTAAAACCCGAAACCTATACGAACGGTATGGATTTTATTTCTTGATGACCATTTGTTTTGATACACCAATAGATTTTGTAGTGTTTCATATGTTTGACGCTGAAGATGGCGTTTTTGAAAGTAACGTTCCAACAAGATTTTTCTGCACAATCGTACACAACGTATTGTCAGTTTTCTTTCTAGATAATTTAACATCACTCGAACTGCATCCTGTGCTCTAGCATACATAAGAAACCAAGTCCCATGTCGATACGGCCATTCATTCCGGAGATGCAGCACAAAATGTTCAATTTTTACTCTAAAGAGGTAGGGGAGGAAAACCAAACCGAATTTAGATATTCGTGCATTTTGGCACAAATCCCGAATTGCATAAATAGGCACAATGACCATATAGATATGCCTAGTAACATCTTACGCACGCATCTAGTCTGAGCTCTGTTCAACATCTAGGTTTCTTAAGAAGATGAATGAGAGATGGCCTGTGCAAGTACCATAGTTAAGAATACTTACTTTGTGCTAAATACTTACAAACGGATAGTAAAATCGTACACAGACCGATACGTAGGCTAGAAAAAAATGTTGCTGAGACTACGGAAGTTCTCTTTCTCTCTCTCTTAAGTTATTACTTTATCAGTCTCCCAACTAGTTTATTGCAGCTTTTCACTCTTTTCGATTTGAAGCTTTGTGCTTCATTTCTTCATAATTTCTGCTTCCTGCGTCCATGATTATTTGGTTTATGTACTGCAGTCGGAGGTGTCCTTTAGAGTTTTTCCTTTCTATTGTTTCTTCGATTATCGTCGTTTTCCTTTTTCATTTTGTATCCTAACACTTGGTTTATTCTTTTGATTACTTGTTTCCACAACCTTCTGCCTCAGTACTTGTTTATTAGTTTTCTTTTCTGTTCAGCTGATTTCCAGTGCTTTTCTATAGCACCATATTTCTAAAGCCTCCAGCTTCTTCTTATCGGTCTTGTTTATTGTCCATGAGTCTGATAACCTCCGTATGTAAGTTTGAATAAACTGACTCTTTGTCCGTGGATTGATTTTATTTGAAGTGAATGATTGACTTTTCCTGTAGAATGCCGGTTTTTCTGATTTATTCTGTTTTTTTATCTCTTTAGTACTTCTACCCTCCTTTGTAATAATACTTCCCAAGTATGGGAATTTGTTCACTCTTTTTATATCTTTTTCATCTAGTTTTATATTCCCCAATTTGTATTTTTGACTTTCCACGCACTATTACTTTTGTTTCTCGTTTATTTATTTTCATGTTTTATTTCTCTTTAAATATCTTGTCCATGTTTTCTAATGCCTGTTTTAGTTCCTTTTTGGATTCTACTAGTAGCGTTATGTTTATTGTATCAATTCTCTCTCCATGTATTTTAATACCTGCCTCTGCTGTTTGTCTGAACTCGTCCATAGCTTTTTGTATGTAGATATTAAACAGTAATGGTGATAATGGACAGCCTTGCTTAACACCTTGTGCTATGTCTGCTTGTGTTTGTTCTTCCTTATATCACTGTCTGACTTTTATATATATTTTGTATTATTCTTCTTTCTTTTCATTTTTCCCCAGTTAACTCTATGGAAGGCCTTGTCAGCTTCAACGAAAGCAATAAATACTCGTTTCTTTTCCCTAATCATCTTTTCTGTTAGACCTTAGGATTGCTCTATCCTCTTTCTTATCTTCTATATTTTGTCTTCTGGCTTCTGTCTTCTGTCTTCTGTCTTCTGCTTTCTGCCTTCTGCCTTCTGCCTTCTGCCTTTTGTTTTCTGTCTTCTGTATTCTGTCTTCTGTCTTCTGTCTTCTGTCTTCTGTCTTCTGTCTTCTGTCTTCTGTCTTTTGTCTTCTGTCTTTTGTCTTTTGTCTTCTGTCTTCTGTCTTCTGTCTTCTATCTATCTATCTATCTGTTCGATTGGATGTTCATTGTTTGATTTGTATAGTTCTGTATATTCTTTCAATCTTTTTACAATCTGTTTGTTTCCAATCACCAACTGTCTATTTTCTGTTTCGATTCCGTGGCATTTAGGCTTCCTGTCATTAAACATGCTTTTAACTAGGCTATAGATCTTATCTGTTCTTCCTTCACCTATCTTTTGCTGAATTTCTTTTAACTTTTTGATTTCTCTTTGTACTTTGTTTCTAATTTTATTATATTTTTGTTTTCTTTATTTCGCAGTCGCATTCTTGCATTGTCTTTGTTCTTCAATAAAATCTATAATTCTTGTCATTATCTATGGCTTTTTATGAGTTTCTTTCTTATTTCTATTTCTTCCTTTATTTCTTCAACTATGGTATGTTCTATCTTCTGTTTTTCTCTTCCTTTAGCTTATCCATGTCCCACTCATAATTTTCTTTTTAGTTTTCTGAGGTTCCATCTATATTTCATCATAACAAGATTATGATCACTATGTATGTTGTCCTATGCCTGGTTTCTAAATCTCTGTTTGATAAGAATAGTATAATCAATTTGGTGTTTCTTAAAGTTCCCAGGCGTTTTTCAAGTGTAGCGCCTTCGGTAGTGATGTTCGGAAAACGTATTTGTGTGTTTTTCGCAAAATTTAGCTAGGTGTGTTCCTTTCAAATTTCGTTTGCCAAGTCTGTAGTTTCCTACTGTTCTTTTTTTTACTTCTCTAATCTCTCCATCTGATAGTAGACCTCTTCTACTTCATCATCAACATGGGCCATAGTGGGCATCTAAACTTGAACAATCACCGTGGCTATGGGGTTTTATTTAGTTTCAACATCATGATTCTCTCGTTTAGTTGGATCTAACCGTCAACTGTTCTTCCCATTTCCTTGTTTAACATCATTTCAATTCCTGCTGTTCCATCTTGTTTTGCTTCTGTGTGGACTATTCTATACTCCTCACTATAGTGATTTGTGCTCTTCTCGTTTCCAATTTTACGTTTTCCAGTTTTCCGCACTGGAGAAGAGTTCTGACATTTCAGCAGGCAATCTTCTTTACGACTTTATTACGCATTCCACCAGTTTGTCCATCTGTCCAGAGCATCCTATATTTTCTTTTTTTTTATTGGTATCCACAATAAAGTAAAACCGGACGATTCATTTAATCTACGCAACAGTAGTTGAAAGAGAAATACACCCATCATTTTGTTATATTGCTTTGCTTTTCATCTCCGACTATAACATGCATCAGCATCTTCTAACACTGACTATACAAATTTAATTTTAAGGTTTTAAGTTTTACTCGAGATATGTCAAATATAAAACATTTTAACCTTAATATTAAGAATTTGAAAAGTTTTGGAATAATCATATTTTGCTCAAAAGAAATGCATCTTACTAGTTTCAGACATCCTTTGCGGGAATTGCTTTCTTAGACCAGAGTAAAGTAACAATTTTAGCACAATAGTCTGTAAATAAATATTAATGTTCTTTTTAGTAAATTATTTTCAATTACAACACTAGCTGGAAATTATTGTAAACAATGGCCGCGTGGCAAAATATTAAAATTTTATTTTATTTCTTTATTGTTGGGCAGAAAAGATTTTCAGAAAGTAATAAAACTGTAATCTATTATACTCATCTAGTACGCAATTTTTATAGACAATTTTCTAAGGTATTGCTAAAAAACAAAAGAATATTATTGTTATCATTGTTATGTTTGTATTTTACAGTTTGCTTTGGTATAAATACACCGCAACTAAAACGTTATATTGAAAACTCGACAAAATGTTCCAAAAACTTGCTATTCTTGTCATTGCGGTTATGGGCACGGGTAAGATACTTTTATTCTCTTGTTATTTTTCTTTTGGTTATTTGTACTTTCATGAATTCATGATGCATCATTGAAATCACGTTTCCCCTTTCTACACCCATTTTGGTTTCTTCCCAACAGCTACATATTCTTATTGCTCTTGATATGGTCTAAAGTCACTGACAACACAATAATTACAATTACAGTGAAGCACTTTAAGTTTTTTTCAAAAATATCTATAACTACACGTAATTCATCAAATGTTACTGCTCCTATCAAATACAAACCCCAAGCCCATTGCGGGCAAAGTTCCTGACCCCATAATGCTATCTTAATGATACAAATTTAGACCTACGGTTTTTAGAACTGTACAGCATTTAAGAAATCGTTTTGTAATATTCGCAATATCGTTAGCCTTTTATATCAATTATTAGCCTGTAAATATTAATAATTGTCTTTTTCAGTGGTAACTGCACTCGAGCGTGTAGTTGTAAGTGCACCTGCACAGCCCTATCTTACTGAATAAACTCTAATTATATTCATACAGTCTAACAATGTACAATACCAAATAAAACAATAAAATGTATAGTTTGAGAACATTCCGTATACCCAGTATAAAGTAGCGTATCAGATTTTTCTAATAGACACGCGAAATTTAAATAATGTTGCAAGTTAAGTAATGAATCTACTTTTTTGATTTCGTAGTTCATAGCTTCCGTGTTGTATTTATCTCAAAAATATGTGTCCATGGTGATATCACTCAGAAATAATAGCAATAGAGATAATAATAGAAATCGTTTAAAAAATCCAGGAAAACCTAACGAGGACAAATGATCCATAGCAGCAGGAAGATTGAAGAATTTTTGTAGATAGATATGGATCATCAACATACTACAGCATTTTCCTCACTGAGTCATCAGTTTTATCCAGTAATTTTTTAATAGCCCTAAGAAAACGAATTCTGATTCGAAATGTTCGGTCAGTAAGAAAAACTTTTTAGAAACAAAGCCATATTTTCTCCGACTCCCTAGATATGTAGCGTTTCGAGAATGTTGTACTGTCACTTCATATCGTAAGCTTTTCAATATCATATTTGGTTGCATGTTCCAATTTCAAACAATAGTAATACTAAACCCACAGAAAGAAATAGCTTAATAAATGTTAAGAAAATCATAAAATTAGTATTAATAAGGAAAATAAAGTTAAAAAATGACATTGAGATAACATTAAAAAATAGTACACAAAACAAATAATAATGTACTACATTAGAAAAAAATGCTGATAATACTATGTACTAAGTAAAACTAATTCGCTGAAAGTTACTCAACGATGAATTCATAATTGTTAATTATAAAACACTGTTTAAAGTAATATAAGAAAAAGAATTACTTATCAACGTAGAGTGAAAAACAAATTTGTTTAATCGAGTGATTTCCACAAAACTCTATCAAAAGACCAAAGTACATAGTAAAGATATGAATAAGATAATACATATCAATCAATACTAATAATTGTTTGCATCGTATATATTTAGGTTTTTCTACGCAACATTATCTGTGTAAACCTTCACCTCAAAAGTAGTAAATATTTTGTCATTAAGAATCACTTAAATAATTAATTTTTGTGGTTTGTTATAGCTAAGTAAGTATTTATTTTTATTCTGTTTTAATTAATAATTTATAATAAATAATAATAATAAGGAAATAACGTTACGTTATTAAATGACTAATTCGTAAATAATACAGAAGTGGCCACGTTGACTATTATTCAAAACGTGAATAGTATAAGACTTGGTTTGTAAGGCGTGTGCAAACCGAATAGTTACATTAGGCCTCTGCGCATTTGTGAGTAACCTTTCTTATTTCAATTGTGTCGAATAAATGTACCTGATTTGTGTACATGCGACAACATGTTTGCCTTGCAATTACCGCTAAGAATGACGGCTCGTAAGCTTGCCGTTGTTTGTTTTCCAGAATTCCGTGACGAAAACTCCAAAGGAACGTTGCTAGGCATCCTTCCAAACTCGATACGCACTTTAAGACGCCTCGGGTTTGTAAGTTGAATACAAACCGGTCATCACTTGTAGCTTTGCAATGATACCTACAAATTTAATTTATATTTCATTTGCATAAAAATGGACGTCTTCAAAGTTCAATGCGTTGTCTTATAGGTATCCCATTCAATGGTTATTATTAGAACTTTACTACTAAAATTTACAAATTTAAATAATTGATTTTTACCTTCCTCCCCTTGTTTATTAAAATCTTCTCCATATATTTACTTTCGTTTGGCTAAAATTTCATGATCAAGAGTAGAAGAAATAGAAGAAGAATTAGATAAAGAGTTGATCTAAAAGATTAGCAAAGAGAAAAGTCACACGAGTGAAAACATAAGAATGCCAGAAGACAGCATTTGAAGTAATTATCCATCAGATGCAGCACCACAGCTGAAAGGTATAGCATGGGGGTGAGCAAAGAAATAGAGGAAGAAGTCTAAATCAGGAAAACCAACAAACTTAGCCTCGATTGTTGTATACTTACAGGATTAATAAGTAAATAGTCGGTTTTGGTGTCATCTGCATATTTCGTCAATTAAGCAAATAATGATAAAAAACGGATAATTATGTAATTTATTTATTACAACAAAGTAGTCACAAAACACAAAATAAAAATAGTAGAAAGAAAATCATTTCATTTTTTAAAAATCTGACTTTAGTCAGATATAAATTACATTAACTTACTCTTCCAGAAGTAACTACTAGTTAATGCAAGTTGCCACTATATTTTGTTAAAATAAGTAGCTCGTTCCCCGCAGCGTTTCCCAACACAGCAGGTTTTAGTATTATTAAATTTATAACTTATTTATAATTCATTGTACGGGATAGCCTGTAATTACCATATGTGACGTGTCGCATCACTCATACGCATAACTCTGTCGTCCTTAATAAATTGCAAACAATTTTTAAAGTAACGCGATAATCACCCGTCTTTATCATAAATACGGCGCGCTTACGTAACTAACAAGAAAGAGGGTGATATGTTGAGAGGATGTTGCATAAGGCGCGTTTCTTATGCAAATCTTAACCACACTGAGTTTCTTAAATTAAGTGTTTACTCATATCGGTGCTGCTAATTATGATTTAATTATTAAGATTAAAATATTTCTGATGAATAACAAAATAAGTTTGATCGAGAAAGGAAAATTAATCAATTATTTATTCAGTGATTACTAATCAATTTCCGTAATGAATACTTGGAAGTATTACAATTTAAAATATTTTTTAAGTTCTTGTATCTAATCATCCCACTATTTAAACTAGACATCAACAAATATAAATGGAAAAACTCAAGTTTTCCTCAATTCCCAAACATTCTAACATAACACTGCGTTTATTATCTCTAATACAGGGTGTCTCAAATTAAATAGTTTAAATGAGTATCTCTGTTATTAATGCAGTAAGGTATACCTCTGCTGTTGTAGATACAGGAATATCCCAAGAACGGCACCAAAAGCTAAATAAATACTTTTTTCGAGAACGAGAGTTCAGCCTCCTCCAGGGCCGTAGCTATGGGTAGGCAGAGTAGGCACCCGCCTAGGGGAACGAGAGGCAAGGAGCGCTATAAAAGCGCAAAGGAAAAATGGAATTTCTTCATACTAAAAGAAACGCAACTAAATAAGGGACAACGATAAAAATAATCCGTCAGTTCAAAACTATCCGTTCTCTGCAATTTTGAGCATTCTTAAACAACAAATGAGTAGTAGCAGTACGAATTGAATTTTTATTAAATTTATGACTGGCACAAGCATACTAGGTTTTAATGTTCAATAAATGTTTAGAATTCTCGAATTTCAAAAAAATTGCGAGGATCCATTGAAAAAATTGAACACATAAATTCCGGAAAAGTTCAGGAACAATAGAGCTGCTACGCCATTATGACCCAATCATTAAACATCACATGGCCTCGGAAGACAAATCAGCAAAATACTTCTTACCACAAATTCAAAACGAACTTATTGCAATAGTTGGAATTGCTTGTCAAAAACCGAATTGTATCAGAAATAAAACGTGCCAAGTATTTCACTGTCATTTTAGATACAACTCCTGACGTGTCTTATACAGAATAATTTTTATTTATGATTAGCTATGTAGAAAAGAAAAAGGATGCGTGTAAGATTGCAGAGCGATTTTTGGGAAATTTTAGAAATAAAGGAGAAAACTGGTTAGTCTTGATAGTCAAAATATGAAAGTCCAGGTCTACCCTAATGGCTTCAATATAGCTGGGCGACATCAAGATATTTTGTACACTCTGCAATGAGATGGAATAGGCTTAAATGTACGTTAAAATTAACATTACAAGGATTTAGTGACATGAGGTGGTCTTCGAGAACTTTATTCCTAAGAGCAGTGATCACTCGATTCAAAGACTTACCATTTCTGCAAGAAATGATTGATCTAGCCATTTACTTTGAGGACACTGTTAGTGGGGCGAAAAATGTTTAAAGAAAACCTCAGGCATTTCGAATTTGTGATTTTTCATTAACTAAGCAAATCTTTTGCTACAAACGAAAAATGTGACAGTTGATATAATGTGCAAATATATCAAAAGATTACTGGAAGAAATCAAGAATTACAGAAACAATTGTTTTGCTAAAACTGAGAGAGCTCCTAAGAATATATACCAGAATTGTGATATTCTCATAGAACTCAAAGAAATGAGCAAAAGGAAAATCAAAAGAGCTTGGACCTGACTCTAATTTGACTCCAGATGTAAAACAAAGGCAAATAATACTCCACGTTGTAGATTCCATAACTTCCCAATTAGGTGATCGTTAGGAAAAGTTAAATAAACTCTGAGCTGATCTTGAGTTTTTAAATGGTGCGTCATTTTTTAAAAATGAGCCCCAGCGACATAGAAAAAGTATATTAAAGATTTGTGCATAAAATATCCGTTAGGGATCCCGTAGCTTCTGCAAGAAGCTGAAAATTTCAGATTCCAGGTCCAGGAGTTTAGTATTGGGTTTTGTTTTTTCTGCTCTTTTATCGTTCGGATTCTAATTTATTTCCGGTTTTTTGTTAATTTGATATGTAGCTAGTTAATTAATTAATAGGAATAATTAATTGTAAAACATGCGATTAGAAAATGGCGAATTGCGGTACCCACAAGCAGCTCCACAGTTTGTCTTACACTTGCAAGATATTAACTGCAATAGACATTAGTTTGTTATTGGTTGAAGACCACACGCGATCAGTTTCTAGTCCCATCTCATCGTAGTACCTGAACCTGGTGATAAATTCTAAATTAATAAAAGACGTGCGGTTGCGATCTCGATGCTGCCAGAAAAAGTGTGCTTGAATTCTAAATTATTTCAGCACCAATATCGATGAAGAGATGGCAGTCGATGATGGAATTTCAAATATTCTACATAAAAACCATCCCTAAAGTTCATTTGATGAGTACACTGTCAGATATTCAACGTCCTGGGCTGATGTCTTCGTTGACCACATCAACGCCTGCTCAAATTCAAATTTTGCCTATTCTTGGTAAAAAACTTTTTCATGCAAAACAATCATGTTCTATACATATAAACTTTGTATAGCATCTTGAAGCAGATTCCAATTTCCAGACTGCTTAGCTTCAATAAACTGCTTTACCAACTTATAATCATGCAAAAATACTACAGTTACAGTTTTGTGGTGGAACCTCTGTTTTCAATTTTTTACAATTCCTCGTTAATTTTGGCGGAATCGTCTTAGATAATAATGTTTCGGATGGCAGACTTTTTTGGCACAGCCAATAGTAAGGTCAGTTTCATATGTTCATGGTCGGTGAACTCTATTGAATCCATAAATTTTTTTACCGAGGACAACTGGCTTAATATACGAGCTCTGACAGCTCTCGGGCATGCATATCTGGAATAGATCTTTTTAATGCTGGCGGCCGCAAAAATAATTTTAAGGAGATAGTACCTAGAAACAGCATTAATGAATGAAACCCTACAAGTCAAAATTTTGAAGATTTGAAAACTGAAACTTTTTTTTACGTCAAGGAAGATTCCAAACATAATAATACATAAACAAAGATGAAGGAAAGTGACATCTTTTATGATATTGTCAGAAGGATTATCATAGAATTGAAACTGCTGCGATTGCTCTTCATTCCTCTTCCTACTTGGATTTTCTTTTGTCATACTATAATAAAGGCAGAATCTTGTAATCAGTACCTTGAAAGCAAACAAAGGGGTAAAATCCCTCGCACGGCCATCTTCTTTTCACTTAGCTATTTGGCGGGCATGTTGCTTACACTGTTGTTTTGTTGCCAAATCGACATTTTTTATCTATAGGTTATGTTAACCTAAGACACGTTTACTTCTTTATGGCTTAATTTAACAAAAAACTCGGTTATTGCTACCGCTACTTTGACTGCGTGTCATCAGAATTTTCAGTCTACTAAATGCACCCATCGTAGCGGTCCTTACAACATCTAATTATTATTATTTTTGTTTTTCCGTTAATAAAATGATTGCATGAACTTTGAACATGCAACATTAGCGCTTATTAGTTGCATTTAAAAATTATTTTAGAAAGAAACAAAAGAAAAATCAATTGCAAACGTTGCTTAGAGATTCATCAATAGCTACAACTCGCATAATTTATCTGAGCTTCTTATTGATTATTATGCAGTGCGCAAACCTTGCAGCTATTGCGGTTATATTTGCGCTTATTAATAATTTTGGCAAGAAACAAAAGAAAAAACAATTAGACCAATAACCATTGTGCTTGTAAATTGCACGTATTTCTTGGGAGAAAAGGTAGGTACAACACCCCAATTTTAATGGTTCTTTGTTAGTTTATACGGGGGCGTTTCAGGGTGTTCCGTTTACGTCTACACTTGATGAATTGAAAAATATTAAAACTATCAAGCTGAAATTTGGTATTCCGGTATATTTAGATTTCCAGATAGCAAAACGAAAATTAGAACATTTTTAATAGTATTTTTTTTATTAGAAATTCTACAGAATATTAATCAGAGTAATAAAAAGTGGGGATTCCATTTAACAAATGAAAGTCGACAACAGGTTATTCTAAAAATGTTCTAATTTCTGTCTTGCAATCTAGAGGTCAAAATATGCTGAAATGCCAGATTTCAATCTGATAGCTTTAATAAGTATTTCCCGAATAATCGCATGTAGACTGTTAAACGAGACACACTGTATAATAATACTGAATATTGATATTTATAATAAAAATATTATTTCCACATAGAATTTTATTAGGTAAAATTGAGAATATTAAGAATAATCCAGTAAATTGTCATTTAATGTAAGTAATCTGTGCTTTATGGCCTCACAACGCTGCCCTGAGACACGCTCTATTTCAAATGTGTTACTTTTAAAGATATAGCCAACTGTTAAGAATAATACGAGTTGCTCGCAGTAGTAGTAGCAAAATTTTCTTTAAAAAATAACAAATACACTTCTTGCACGTAATGTGTATGTTTAACAAGTTTTATATCTTGTATTAAATCATTTTAAAACGTGTTAGAAGCAGCCTTTGCACGCAATTCTCACGATATTTCTAGAAAACTAATTAAGAATTTTTTTCAATGTGGCAAAATTAATATTTTGTTATTTTTTCAAGTTTTTATTTGCTTATATTACTAATTCTGATAAAATTCTCGTTTTCCCAAGGGGTACCAATAAGAACATCTTGTAGTTACTTTCTTGTTGTTTTTATTGTTTAAACGTCAACAAGTCTACGAGCGTTGCTATAACAAATAGTTGCATTCTTGTCAATTAATACATTTCATGTCGATAGAAAAACATTTCGCATACCTTATTAGAGTTGCCAGGTGTCTAACCTGAGCGCATACCTAACCATATTCTGGAGAGAATTTACAAGAGACCACATATTCTCATGTGTAAACAGGTCTTTAAAAGCATCTCTGATTTCTTTTGACAGAAATTTGACGTTATCAATGACCGGAAGTTGGGCCAGTTTTTACGACGCGTGGATGCAGAAGTCGTGTGTCCAGTCGATCGGCTTGTTATTGCAATATTTACAAACACAAGTTGTTTTTCAGGCTATATCTGATGAACTACAATACAGGACCAGTAAGAACGACGTATAGCGTTAAATGGATTGCCAATTAACTAACTAACCAAGTGCACAATGCTCTCCTGCAGAGGATCATTTTAAATAATTTATAAGCCACTATAAGTACACGGTACCTTTTCCTCGGTAAGAGTAATCGTACACTTGGGTTTAACTGAAGAGTAAAACGTAACAAAGATTGTTAACTAGAAAAAAATAAAACAACTTCATCTATAAAATTTATTGTTAGTCACAACCGTTAATTATCTGATGTTATTGCTTTTGCAGTACAGACATATTACGTTTTAATAACACATTTCCTATTATTCAATCTTAATTTTTTTTATTTCCGTTTCAACATTTATGATAATTCTTGCGGTCTTTCCAGCAACTACCGTATAGTGATAAAACCATTTAATCTCGTGTTATGATTTTATGAAGTCACCGTAAGTATCTCATATACAGAGTGTCTCAATAATCTGTAATCTGAATTTCTTAAATTAAAATTAATTAGTGTATTTACCATTAGATCAAGGGAGATCGATAGACGGCAATTCGAAATAAAATCTCCATTAGACTAGATAGAAAGTTTTTTCTCTATAATTTTATTATAAGAAAAATTTTCATATCTTGCAACTAGAAGCTAATGTTATGTAATTCATTTTTAAATCGACTTTAATAAAGAAAAGATTATAAGGCCTATGGGCCTGGATAGGTTATGGGCTATATAAGAGGTCAGTGGTAACTCGCGATTTTTTGAAGAGTACTGGACGAATTTTTCGATGCGGTTTTCATTAGCGTTTATATTTCAGGAGTGTGCACTATTTCTTTTCCTCCTGTATATCTTGCATTTGATATGTTTTTTTGGTGTTTAAAATTCGATCGAGCACAGTCTTTCAAGGTTCCGCTGCGTAAACTTATGAAGGGTATGGGGAAGTGCTCATTAGTATTTTATCTTTATTTAATTTCTTTACCTTTACTCACCCTGTATGTCGTAGTGGTTCCTTACCGGTCAGCCAATTAAAAAATTTTCTGTTGGAAATTTTTTGTCGTTAGAGTTGAGGTTAGTTTTTTTAGGTCACATTTCTTATGTCTGCAATTCCGCGGTGGAGGGGGGCTAATTAACTCTTGAACGGAGCGGAGAGACCTCTCAGACGAGGTGCAGGCCAATATTTAATTTAATTCCTAGGTGACTCTAAAGGACGGAGGAGAAGTCTACCGCTTCATGTCGGTATCAACCCCTCATTCCTTTCAGAGACAAAGTGTTGGTTACAAGCCTTAGACTAGATAAACGAATTCAGTGACGGCTGGTGACTTTTCTTGCTGGTGGGCTTAAGTGAAAAGTATTGGATCAATTTTGATGTGGTTTTTAGTTGCGTATGGCTTATGACTTTGTTTGTGACTTTTTTTTTTGCTGGTAGGCACAAGTAAAATGCACTGGACTAATTTAGATGCAGTCTTAGTTAGGGTATGGTGTATGTTTTGAGAAGACTATAGTTTATATGAACGACAGTGACGGTTGCTGACTTTTTTTGTTGTGAAAAGTACTGTATCGATTGTGATGTAGTTCTCACTAGCGTATATGATATAAACTGTCAAAGGTTATATGCACGGCTGGTGACTTTTTTTGTTGATGGGCTTCGTGAAAAGTATTGAACTAATTTTGTTGCGGTTTTCACTTACGTTTAAGTTGTAAGCTTGGGAAGGTTACAGGTATAGAATTGGTTAGTGGAGGCTTGTGATTTTTTGTTGGTGGGCTCAGGGTTAAAAATACTAAACCGGACCGGGTTTTCTAGTTGGGCATTTGGTTTAGGAATTTCTTGGGCTTTTCTGTCGAGTTTTCGGCTCTTCGGGCTTCTCGAATCTATCAGACCGTTTGGATCTCTCGGTCATTTGTGATTTCTCGGGCCTGTTTGGCCGACCAAGAAGTTACCGGGTTTTTTTTCGGGCCGCACCAAGTTTGTCCCCAGTCGAGTTGGACCGGGCCAGGCCTGGAAATTTGACTGGCGTTTAGGTATGAACTGGGAAGAGTACAAGCTATAAGAGCAGTTACGGTTACTGACTTTTTTACTGATGGGCTTAAGTGAAAAGTGCTGGACCAATTGTGACAGTCTTCGCTAGCGTATAGAGTGTGAGCCTGAGAAAGATATAGACTATATGATAGGACTCAGTGATATCATTTGTTAGTGGGCCCGGTTGAAAAATAGCGGAATGATCTGAATTTAGCAGCTTTTGACATTTTTGCTGATGAGTTGTATAGGTGTAATGAGTAATTTCTTTTTTCTTTCTACCGCTTAGGCTTTATCTCCTTTTTTATTAAAAGTCAATTTCATCTTTTTTTACTGTCCGCTTTCTTTAAATACTAATAATCTTATTGTTAGTGTACTTATGTTGTTTTAATATCTTTTACATTTTCAAAACTAAAAGAAATTGATTAGTAATGGATAAATAAAAGAAGAAAAAGGAAAACTTCTTGGACTTATGGAATCGAGCAAATGCTTTTGATCTCTTGCTCTATCAAACAAATAATCCGAGTTTCGTTAGTTTAGAAGTGTATGTATCTACTCATTTAGCATGTAATGATTTTATACATGAAATGTTTTTGTTGCATCGAGTATGCAGTGATCGTGCATTCTAAAAACAAGTAACCCAGTGGCCTATCACCTGGAGTGCAATTGCATTTATTTAAATTACTATCTTGACGTTTATATGAGCATTTCTTGATTATCAGGAAGTGGGTGTTCTACTATGATTGTTGCAGTAATTAAATATAATTCAAAATGTATTTTCCTTCTCGTGAATTACGTTTAATAAAAAATTGTTCACTATAAATAGAAAGTCAACAACATGTTTAATGTTTATGGTGTAATACAATTAGAAATTTTTCTTGTGTTCTTTTCTGCACCGAAAAGATAAATTCAAAATGATTCAAAGGTTATCATCTATCGTAACAGCAAGTACGGTAGTGATAATATTGTTGATTATAATTATATTTATAGAACGGATTATTCAGACAAATACAATTTCCACCGGAAATAATGAGTAGAAAATGAACATGGAAAAAAGGCAAGGTCGGCAACTTTCTTAGTATTGTTGTTGTTTAATGTTTGATTAGTAGCATACAGAACGATCGCAAAGATATAGGTAAATGTGGTTATTTATTCTTTAGTAAATCAGTTTAAAATAAAAAAAAAAACAATTTGTAAATAATTCTGAAATTATTTCCTATTTAAAAA
>VTPC01002567.1:41031-70441 GCA_011009095.1 Ignelater luminosus | reverse complement strand
TATTCTGTGAAGTTGTTGAAACATCAAATACAACGTATGAAAGATAGTAATTCATCTCAAAGAAAAATTAAAAGTAAATTAGAAGATCTCGAGAGAAAGACTCCAGCCGATTTTTGGAAAGAAAATCTTGAAAACTTAGCCCAACGTATCGAAAGTGACGAGAAATTGAAAGCAAGAAGAGTCAGACGCGTAAGTGACTATAAATTAAAACATACGGTAAACAACAAACTTTTTTGTTTAGAATAAATCTGAATCTTTTGCCAGCGGCCAGGGTGTGAAAAGAAAGAGAACTTAATTACTCTTTTGTAAAAGCATTGTTTTATGAAGCTTAGCATAATAATTATAGCTTATAAGCATCAATTAATCAGCACAAATTAGTTAGTCTTACTATTTGTAGAAGTAGTAGTAGTCATCAGTGCTTTTGCAATACCTTATATATCCTACTGGAATACTTAAAGTATGTAAAATGGAACAGTCCCTGCTTGCCGAACCAATCTAAGTAAAAGCACTATTGTAAATTGCCAATTCCTCTACCGACAGCACCACCACCTGAAGACGCAAAGGCAACCACGATAAGCGTACACTCTTACTACAAGCGCAACGGTTTATAGAGAAACGTCTAGTTTTTTGATAGAACTGTTGGCTTTCAAACAAGAGAAATAAAGTTCTTGCGGAATGAGTGATTTCTAAGGTAATTTCGGTTAGAATGAAATGGAACAATTGAATTATGCTAAACATTGAGATTCCTGCTTGGTGTAGAATTGAGTCTAGTGGTAGATCGAAAACAAGGACGAGAAGAATGGTAGCGACTAAAGAGGTATTTCCTAATGCCTAGTGTCTATCGGAGATGTGTTGACCTAGTTGTGAACTTACCCGGAGAAACAACATCGATTTGACTAGGGATTCTCTGCTACACTGTCTTTTTCTTTTGATGAAGCGAGTCTACGTTTTTGGTGAAGCATCTCCAAACAGTTTATAATGGGGGAGTAAACGTACTCTAAAGGCAATTTGAAGTATCAATACTTATTGAACAAAAGGAAGCTTTTTCGTACTCAGACGTTATTTTTCTGAGAGGCTTTTCTTGCTGAATCTTGTCAAGATTGAGTTTGATCTTCCACCGCTAAAACCACAATGCCACCTCCAAACAAAATTGGGCTGACAGATTTGCTTTATTCTTGAGGAATCCAGAACCATTCTAAGTCAAAACTATATATTTACTTTAGTTTACGTCAAAGGAATTCAAGCATTTGATAAATTTTGTTTTAATTATTTTCAGTATAGAGTCAACATCATTCAAATAAATAGAAGAAAATAAAATCTTATAGCAAGATCAACTAATTCTGACAAGATCAGCTAATTCAGACAAGGAAGAGATAAATAACGCAGAATAAAATAGTAAAGACATATTTCAGCTAGGAAAGATCGTAAAGAAGGCAGAAAATTATTTAAAGTGTCCTTCTTTAGTTACATTTTTTGTTAATCCGCAACACACCGGAAATGCGTCCTAACAGATTTGTTGCAACCTAAGGCCACACACTGGATTAGCATTAAGTATTTCAGCGGAGCAATTTCTATGTTCTATGTACATAAAATATTCACTTGTATTTTACAATATTGTTTAAGAAATAAACAAAGGAGGCTGTCTTAATTACAATAAGCTTTTAACCTAAAAATGTATCGTAGATTAAAAATTATGTCGAAATCAATTTAGATTTAGAAAGTTATAAAATATAACAAAACCTATCCATTTCTATTTATGTAATAAAGTAAGAAATTTAGTTATTTTATGGTTAAAAATAGACTAACAGCTACTTTATGAATGTAAAACGTATAATTATGAGTAATATTTGTTGTATAACTATGTAAATATAAACATCCAAGTAGGCTTTGCAATTAAGAAATTATTTCTTGATTACACATTATTTACATTTATAATAATGTTTTTTATTCCTTGCGTTAATTTTAATATTAAACTGGTTTTTATAAAAAAAAGGTATCGAAAGATAAACAATACATGCTGCACAAGATAAAGTGATAAATTGTGAACCACTATGAATAGCTGAAGTGTTATCAACAAATCGCCAACAACGCCTACGTTGTCCCGCATGCAATCAACAATCACACACATACTATACATTCACATAGAGAAACAAATTTTTTAAAAAACTTATTACCGTGTGTTCCAGTTAGCAAGTACAGATATTAATGGAGGTTCCTGCTGTACTTGCATGATTTACTGTTCCTGGTCAGAGAAGTGCTGCTGCAGGCAGGTGTGGGAGAGATATTAGAAGTTGTGTGTGATTTGTAATAATAATAAAATATAAATGGGAATTACCTTTGGAGAAACAAGTTCTGGTTTTCTTATTTCTCGTTTTATCCATTAAGCTAAAAATATTAAAATTTTCTTTTCAGTTTTAAAATTTTGAATTTTATTATCATTTCCACGGAAAAATATTGTGGCATTAAAAAAATAAATCTTGAATTCTTGCTTATAACAGAATACACTAATTAATTGCAGCAAACAGAGTGACGTCGAATTCACGTATTGAATATTTTCCGTCACCGCTGACTACTTCGAATAAATGACGTCAATATTGCGTTATTTCTCTTTTGTATTTCTCATAAAAATAAATAATATGTTTACTGGTTATCAAAACTTCCTTTTCTAATACGACGTCTTTTTCACGTTCTGATATGACGTCTTTGAAGCTGAGATCTTTTGACAGTTTTCTAAACATAAATGTTTCATTTGTAATTGATATTTAGCAGCAAGTAAAATTAATTTTGGGACCTGCCTAAAACTTAAATTTTTAAATTTTATTGTTTCTGTTTCAAATTGAATTTTCAAAAATCATTTAGTTATTGAGCAGTCCGTTTAGTTTTGGGTCATAATAAAATTAAATAAGTAATGACCAATAAATCACGCGAATTAAACATCAGTTTGCTTACGAATTTTAACAATTTTGAAGTAGAAGCAGGTGCGACAGCCTGTCGCAACCAAAAGCTGATCAGGCTACGCCCTCCAACTGGTCACCTGGGATCCAACTGGCAAGAATTACACAATCAGCAACTGCAAGGTATCCATGAGAACCTGAACAATCTTGTTAAAACGTTGTATCAACAAATACCGAAGTATCATACGCTAGAATTCTACCAAGAAACCCAAAGGTACTAAAACCAAATACAAAATTATGGTCGAACTCGCAAAAAGAAACTTTAGAATACAAACCAATGGCGAAACCAAGCCAGATAAAAGCTGTCAATCCTTGCAAGCACTCCCTGCGGGTTGATCATGTTATAAAGTCAAAAAATAGAGCCATAGTTTTTGAGACAGATCATCAATCAATAGAAAAGCTAAAGGAAAGTGATTATCCTGAAAGAGCCGCAGACAAAACTAAACCCAATATCTGCAAGTGGCAAAATCTTGACAATAACGAGAACTGGACCTCAAGGTCGTATTTAAGTTTGGGGAAAGATCAACCAAGGGTAGAATGGCTGAATGAAACTTCCCGACGTTGCAGAAAGTAGTTGTTAAATAAAGGCAAGGTCTACATAGGAATGATGTATCACACAATAAAGAACTATTTTAAAGTTAAATGTCAAGATTGCCGACACTGAAAGAATGCTAGAACCAAGATCAGGCGCTATGGCTCAACAAATTGTCCCGTGTACGCAAAAAGACTTAGTAGCTTAACCAAAAACATAAATTACAAATAGCAATAGGCTTCAAATGCTGCAAGCAAATCTACAAAATTGCCGCTTGGCCACATGGGAGAGATTTACAGGTGCCTGGTGGTCAAAACTAATGAATTAATCCAGATAGCAAGCATCACTCCTAATGAGCATATACTTCCCTCTAGGCTAGCCTATTTAGCCACACTTAGATGCCCTATCCACCAGTGAAAGACATGAAAAACATGTTGATTTTGGGTGACAAAAATGCAAAAGTCGAAGCATGCACTATATGGACTCACAACTCACTAGAATCTTTGATAAGGGCAGACATTGTGTACCCAAACCAACCCGACAATTCATCGACCTTCTGATACCTGTAAGCGACCCAATCGAACAAATGGTGCTTCGTAGAGGAAGCAGACATGCTGCGCCCAAATCGAAATACAACCTCACAAACATAAATAAAGATGAATTGGGTCGAAAATTGAGAAAATGTTAAGAGATCTAGAGCGCTTACTGTGAGAGCCAAAGATAGCTCAGATAGATTTTAATCAGAGGGATTCAAAGAATCAGAGTAGCAGCACTTTACTAACAAAAGACTTATGTGTATAAACCACACTGGTGGAACAATATAATTCAAAGAGGCCAATCGGCATCGACACCGCTAGAACGATACTGCAAGAAAGATTGAGCATACCCGTCAAACGTCCTAACAATAATTTGTAAACTGCCAGCTGCGGACACAAAATGGCTATAATAGAAGGCAGCAAGACTCTATCCAGGAAGGACCAAGTAAGAAGTTCTAAAGAACTAAATCCGGCCAAAAGAAGTATTTAAAGATCAGTCTACATGGTCGTCGGGAGAAATCCTCTTTAGATAAAGAGATAACAGAAGATGAAGTACTGTTGATCTATTGCACAGTACACAAAGTTTTGGCCTGACTACCTAGAAAGATTTTTTTAATGGCTTCTCTTAGCCTAGTAACGATTCTCAAACTGCCAGAAAAAGATTTATGAGACATCAAATCACTTCTCCCTATAATGCTCCTACATTAAAGATAACCTACACCATCCCAACCAATTTGTTTTCCGAAAGGGTAAAAACACTGTCCAAGCCATAGAGAAAATGCTAGATATCTCATAAAACCAAGATACAACCGTTCGATAATCTTTGGTGGAGTTCCACAATCAACAAAATGCCTAACAAAGTAGCCACCAATAACCTCAGGAGAGAGCTGGATCGCAGACTAGCAGTAGTGTGCTCTCGAGGGTTAAGCCAAAGAATAAAAACTTGCAATATCAGCGTAGAAATTTCATGTTTACCGCTCATCAAAACTTCATTTTTTAATATGACGTCTTTTTCACGTTCTAATATGACGTCTTTGAGTAGAAATCGTTTGGCAATTTTTAAAAGAAATGTTTGGAGCCTGTCTAGAACTAGGAACCTTTCTATGACCGTACTATCATACCCATCTTAAGATATGGCATTACCAAAACAATAAAGTTTGGAACAAGCAGGTTTTCAAAGTCTGCACGGCCTTGCTATGCGCACGGTAATAAAAACGTACAGTTCGGTATCAGGAGAGGTAGACCAAACCCTTGTGGACTACCCATCACTCAACCTAATTCAAAGGGCAGAATCCGTGAGCTCAGTTTTCTAATCACGCAGCCAAATACAAACATGGATTCTTACGGGCTTCTTGTAATGATCTAACCTCTGACTTTAAGTTCTTGAGAGTACATAGTATCTGTCAAAAAAAGAAGGTAGGATAAATGATCAAAATCAAAACTTTGATATTCAAGTTAGACTTGAACTCTTGATAATTCTTTTCTACAACAAAGATAAATCTTGCCTTGATATTCAAAAGTGAATTTTTGTTATAACTTTTAGGTAATAAACTCAACGCAACAGTTTGAAAATAAAATAAAAATTCAGTAAATCAAAATAAGTTCCTTATTAAATTAAAATTTACGAGAATGAAAAATCTTTATACAAAAAAATTTGTGTGTAATTTATGCATCATTAGTAAATTAATGCAGTAATTAGTGAGGCCCCCAGGGCGGCACGAGCGGGCGTATATAAAGAAAGAAAACGGCTTAGGCCAGCGGGGTCGACCGGTCACGAGCACAATCTCCCTATATCCTGTCTTACATAGTTATAAGAGTTCAGTTTGCTTATCGCTAATTAAAATCTTGTGTATTTCTGTTTTAACATGCATGTCCTGTCAGTTAAACTTACGTGTATTTTGTTTAATGTGTTTATTTAAATCAAAAACGATCACAACATTACCAAATTTACAGCTTCTGATGGTTATAAAAAAAGGTAGTAGCAATGAATAGATAAAAAGAGCCATCAATCAAATAAAAAATTAAGGAAAGTATTATTTTGATTACTGTAATGTTGTCGTGATTGGTATATTAATGATTTTTCGTTTTATTGTTTATTGCAGAAATTCAAACACTTTCGTAAGTGGTGTTGCAATTTCAAGCAATTGCACAAATAAGTTTTTTTTGTGAAAATGTTATTTTTGCAATTGCTTTTTTAAATAGTGAAACCTATTAACTTGCACTTTTTAAATTGTTTTAATGTTTAGAAGAGTAATACTGTTTATAACTAAAAAAACCTTTACCATTGCATATTTATACCGAGTGAATCTTGCAAAAGTTTGCAAACAAAAAATTATCTAACTCGAAACGTCCATATTATTAACTACTTCCCTGTCTTACTTTAAAATTATCTAATTGCGCTCATAAATCTCTAATAGGTAGATACGAGAATGGCGTAATCGATCAACTCGTCTGAATAAATATAATCAAATTAACGAAACCATCTCTCAAAAGTGTACCTACAATTTAACCAAAATAGGTTTATAGTTTGCATGAATGCCTGCGAAGGGAGGGACTAGAGCTGGAAAGTATAACGACAAAATACGTTTACATACTTTACAGTTTGAACGTCAAAACTAAATGTGCTTGATTTTTTTCTAATAAATTTGCTTTTGTGTCTCTGGGGACAGATTTGCTGCTTGGTCTTTAGCAATGGCAGCAAAACAAAAGAAACTTCTTCTTCTTCACAAAAATGCTTATGCTAGTTAGGTGTCAGATTGTTATTGTCTTCCACTCGTTATTGACTCATCTCTTCTAGTTCGTCTGATTTCTGCTCATTTGCTTGATCTTTTCTATGGTCTTCCCCCTCTCTATTCCTAAAGCTTCTATTCTTTTGAACCAGTTCTTCCACACAATATTTCTTGGTCCTCAAGCAGTTCTAATTCTTCTCTTTCTTCTAACAATTTCTGTGTGCAATCTTCTTTTTCATGTTTCCAAGACGTCGTCTGTTTTAATTACTATTTCAATCAAAACTTGCTGTTGGCTTTGTAGATCTCGTTTGTATCTTTTTTCCCAACTTCTTCTTTTACTATATTTTTTAGTGTAGTGTACTCTTTGTCTTGCTGTTGCTCTGAGCTATTTTCTTTCTTCTTACTTCCCTTTGTATTTCATTATTCCACAAATTGGTTCTGACATCTTCACAGATTTCTGTTGCCTTTTTAAATATGACTTCTTTAAATGTTAGCCGTTTTCTTCTAATCCTTTCTGATATTCTTTTTTCAGTTCTTCAATCTTTAATGTATTAATTGCTATTTTGTTATAAAATTTCTTGCATTTCTATGGTCTTGTTTATCTTTCCCCTTAATGGACAATGTTGGGTTCCCAATTTTGCTTCTATTACTGTTTTGATTTTTGCGATCTTTGGTTTTAGCTCTTGTGTATATATTATACAGTCAATGAAGCTTCTTGCGCTCTTCTCATCTGCTACGTTATATCTCTCTTTTGGCGTAGATACCAAAAAGTATTTCCAGTTTGCAAGTCATTGATTAAATTCTGTTCATTTTGATTCATCTCTTCTTCTCCAAATCTTCTCATGATATTTAAATCTCTGTTTTGGCGATTTACAAGTCTTCTATTATTTCGTAGTCGAAAATTATCAAAATATAAAGAACTTTTGACAGGTATTTGGGGTCCCAGCATGTACGGTTATTGAACGGCTAATTGCAAAATGCTGTCTTACTGGGCACAGTTAAGCTAAGCTATCGTTTGTCCTGACGATACCGTATCAAGAGTCGAGGGTTGTAAAAATCTCATGACTAAGTGAACTAAAAAAGTGCGTTATAATAAAATAACACAAATATAAAGTTGGAAGATTCTTCCTAGCCTAACATTTGTGTCCTACGTCCTTCAGAAATGTTAGCGAAAAAAGTCTAGAAATAATTATCTATAATTCAAAGAAAGATGACCCTTGGTACTGTTTTTGAAAATAATAGATATAGTTGAGATGGCAACGATGATAATTTGGTTGTTTTATAATCTTGGAGATTTTGCTAAAAAAATCTACAATGCTATTCAATGCAGTGTTAGAGAAAGTTATCAAAAAGTGTAAATTGTAAAATGAAAGAACAATAGTTAACGCTGTCAACGCAAAACTAAAGAAAAGTTAAAAATGGTAACCACAAAAATAGGAAAAGACAAACGAAAAGAAATCATACAAAGTACTTACATATATGAAGTTCAGAACACAAAGGATGGGAAAAAAGAACTGAAATGTAAGAAGAAAACAAGATAAAATGATGAATAAATGCTATATCTGTCTTGGTGCAAAAACTGATGAACTCAAGAAGCGTCTCAAAAAAGGTTAAAGTGAGACTACATAAAGCAATCATCAGACCAGTAGTAACTTTTAAAAGTTAATGTTTGAGAATCAGTAGCGAAAAGAATCAAAGGGATGTTTTGGTACGATTTTCTAAGAATCTTATAATAATCAGAAATCATGCTTTGGTTTTTTATTGATTCAAACAACTCTGAAACATTAAAAATGTTGACGTGTTGAATCTCGAGTTTCTAAACAAAAAATGTAAAATCTAGAAAAGATACCAGAACTCGCCATTATCTCAATATCGCTCAAAAAAGAAGAATCATGAAAGTTTATTATATATTTAAAGGTCTTTCCACAATGACCTATAGTACATATTTGTATCGAGCGCACATAGTTGCAGATTTTGGAGCATTTAGTTTTTTAATAGTTCTACACTGTGCAGTGCACGCATACTGAATAACAGATAACAGATAACACTGGGCAACACACAAAATGCCTTCGAAAAGCAAATATCCAATTCCTACTACTAATGTCGATGTACTGAACACATAAACAATTATAAAATTGAACGAGTGGCTCTTGTTTCAAACAGACACGGATGATCATCTAGAAACAACTAACTACATAAGTCCACATTGTGTAAACAAGTAAGTCATCAACGTTGTATTTTAAACACTAAATTACAACACATTGTATTGTACGCTGCAGTACATGCTCAAGAAATATTTCGAAGTGGCTAAAAAGTAAAAATTACTGATACTATTTGCTGTCTTTGTAGTTTGAAGCATTATGTGAAGAAAAAAGTGGATAATAACGTCAAATATACCATCATCTGCCTTTTGACCAGTTTTGCAGAAATATTTCCCAGATTTAAATGACGAAAACATACATTTGCCACAGTGCGTCGTCTGCGTCAAATTCTAACTCAAGAAAAATCAAAACGTCTTGTTCTCAACCTAGAGCTTTTCAAGGCCAAAGTAAAGTTGCTGGAATCAAGACTTCAGAAATGGAAGAAAATGTGAAAGTCGCCTCGTTTGGCATAGCAATTTCAGCAACTTTGTAAAAGCCATAAACCGAAATCAACTTTCGAGTACTGATCTGACAAATTCCTTCGACTCAGCAAACCAGAAATCAAAGGAGCAATCTCTATGAGCTGCTCAGAAGTGAATTGTTTGGCAACATACTTCGAGATGGGTGTCAACTAACTTGGTGGAAAGCTTCACGGAACTGTTTGAGAATGTGTTGCTTCCGTATTGCAAACCTGGTTGCAATATGTCGTTAACGATCTATCTTCCCTATTCCTACTTGAATTTCTTTCTTGACAACTACAGTAAGGTTAGTGATGCGTACAGGAAACGTTTTCACCTGGAAATTACAACTATGGAAAAACGATCAGAGGAGAAATGATCTACTTGGCTGCGTTCACCTTATGTTAGAGGCACGACTTTTGTCGAAACTCGTTGTCTAATGGAATCACTCTTTTTACGATCTTTTAGGTACCAAGTTTTACAGTTTATGGTTTTTCAGGAAATTGTTATGATCAGTCGAGATTTTTATCATTTATGTTTTATTGAGAAAACAAATTTTTCGGGAAGGTAAACTGAATTTTGAACTTAGCGCAATGCTACCTCTAACGTGAACAGTGGCCAAAAATCAAGAAGTACTGATTTAAATTACGAAACAACCATATACCTTAAGTAAGCCAAAGATTAATCGTATTGATTATATTTTACTGCATTAACTCCTTGATAACGTTCAAGAAACTGTGGAAAAAGAGTTGACCAAAATATAAAAGTTTTCTTTGCTAGTAATGATAAAAGATATGTAGGCAATGATTTTGCTTTAAACACAGTAGAACAACAAGCAAAAACTCAGAAACTCAGCTAAATCCATAAAGATTGAAAATAAGCCATATTGATTTGGTTGGTGTCAAGGTTTTGCTACAACTTTTATTATTTGGAGGAAGTTCAAGCTAAATTTAAATTTCTGTAGATCTACGATAAAACTATAGTGATATTTGAAGAGATTCTAGAATGGGATCTTTCTGCACATGAGTGGCTCATTTCACATCAGACTGAGCAAGCTCGAACTTGAATTTTTTTTTCTTTTTAGAAACATGATACCCAAGGTCGCCAATTCTTCTAGTTTAGCTAAACTTAGTTTATATAGAGTGATCATAAAAGTCACCACCAAAAGTTTCTGGATATAAGCGTTCTAGATATGCATGATTCTGAAGTTCTGAACGGCATGATGATATAGCTGATTGAAAGATTTTCTAGAAGAGCGGATTTCACAACTGGTTAAAATATCTAACTTGATTTTAAATGAAAAATTAATTATTTAAGTAGCTCTTCTTATAATCATCATTTGATAGATCCACGCAATCATTTTTTGCTCTTTTAAAGTAAGAAACGAATCATTCTGATAAGCAATTACCTATCTGATATCTTTTTTAAGTAAAACGATTACTGTTAATTATATAACTGTAACATTTTAAGAATTTTAATTAATTATTATGTTTGTTTCGTGTTAAAAGCTGAATTAATTCAATAATTTCTATTGGATGACCATACATCACGCATGTTGGTTGCTATTATTATTTCCTATGGAGAAATTTTTAAAGAAGACGCAAAAGGAATGTTTTACCTGACACGAGGATTCTTAATTAAACATAAATTTTGTTAATGAAGGTATAATTATTATAAAATCTCTTGGGCGCTATAAATTTTATCTACTATTAATCATATCCGCTCTGTAACAAACAAAACATACTCGCTAGAGATCAAACATCACCACGAACAACCACAACAACAGCTCTACTAATGTACCTTTGTGATAAAAAGCGTCTCTTGCGTTACGTTTTTACCATCGTATAAGAGATTTTATATTCGTTAAACTTTTCGTCGAAATAAAAACTGTCGCAGAGTTTTCGGCTTATCGAGACATAAAGAGGAGAACTAATTTCGAGATAATAGAAAAATTATCAAAAAATCAAATTACCACATAAAAACGCCGACAAACTGATATAAAACGAGGGTGAGGACGACCAGTACGTTAACAGTCAATGGTCTTGAAGAAACCGCTGTTTTATGTGTTTTGGTTGATTGGTTCAGTCTCTTCTTGTTGGTTTTACGCAAACCAGCCTGAACGAATCTTCATCCGTTTCGAAAACCAGTAGTGGGAAAACTTTTCTGAATACCTCACTGATTTGTTAGAATTTAATTGAAGATGACTACTTAAATTTTATATTTGATGAAAATGTAGAATTGGAAAAAAAGAAGATTAAGGAGGTTTGTAATTAGGGTGCGGTAGCATGAACTCTTTTTTTAATTGTATTTGGTATGATGTAGATAATTTTGTACGCAGCAATTCTGCGTGTAATTAATTATGATTTACAAAGGTTTGCTTATTTCTATTTTAAATATCGGACAGTTTGTTCGAATTCTTCTTATATTGGCTCATTTGATTGTTATATGAAATATTAATAACATCTTCAGAAGAATCTTACTGTAAAAAGGAAAAAAATCAAAGAAACGAGTGGCGAAACTCGACTGCCTAGCTGAGTTGTGGATTCCTGGTGTAAGAAAAAATTTTCCTCGATAGATCGTTTTTAATTTAATAAATCAACAAACAAAAATCGACATTGTGTTTATAGTTTTCAATATTTTCAACGAGATTTAGTTATTTATAAAACACTAATTTTTAATGATCCATTAATTTTCTTCACTCACTTTAATTTTTCATAATAATACCTACCATGCTACCATATAATATGAAAGCATTAAAAGTAAGTTTGGCATTGATTTTAATGCCATTAAAATTATAATTGGATGTACTTACTGTACATATTTCCTGTTTTCACGCATTGTTAAATTTATAAAATTCTTTAATTATTATCACATGATGTTAATGACTAAATCGGCGCATAAAAAATAATAACGCAAGAGTCTACGCAACGAGTAATTTTCCATTAACTTTTTATTTTATTTAAAAAATTGAAGTTACAAACAAAAATGTTTTTTCGAAAACAAAAGAAAAATATGTTTATAACTACTTGAACTAGAAAAAAATTCTGGCTTCAGATATTAATAGGCAATATTAATAAATTGCTATACACGAAGAGCTGGAAGTAGAGAGATTATATTTGAAATACAATTTATTCGCACGGATGGCTATAAAGATCAATAGATCGTGCAGAATACACGTATTAACAACATTCCTTTCCTTACATACTATAAATTTAGACGTAGATTGTTGACAATATAAAGCAAAAATGTTTAAAACTCATTCATATATACCTGTATGTAAATATTACTTACTATAAATATTTTGCGTTATTGTTTTTATTATACAATCTTCCCTCTTTATCATTATTACTTTTATTGCTTCTTATTGCTTGATTGAGTTATTCAATCTATTTATAAATGTAAGTACATTTCCTGAATGTGTAAAAATGAATAAATAATTGTATGACTAAAAACACAATTTATTTTATTTCGGGTGCAATCGATGTAACTACCGCCCTCCTTAGAGGGATATAATTCACCGCCTAAAGGCTGATGAAAATCCACAGTTGTTTTGCTTAAAATTATTATATCTTAAAGTACTCCAGTTTAAACTTAAAATTTGTGGACGCACAATAAACACAACACAAATTATTGGATTCTTCAGAAACACAACGAAACAATAGCATAATATATGGTTAATTTTACAAGGCCTTGTAGTGTTTTTTTTATCAATTATCATGATTCTTGCGTTCGCTGATACAACACGAGCAGTAATTTTTATTTATAAAAGTCAAAGATCGTCCAGAATGACCGTTTTTCAAGGCTGACTGTGTTCTGAAGTAGATACGACAGCAGTTGAAACCAGAAATGAACTGGATGAAGATTAAGTAGTGAGTGTTAATGGTAGTAAATTTAGTTCTCCAGAGCCCAAGAGAGACAGACCCTCCATGTACTTGTACTTGTAAGTCCTACGGGGACCCTCATGACCAATTACATAATAAAAGGCGCGCTCAAACACTTAAGATGGCACTGGACGCATATTGTTTTGTCTTTCTACCTTGTTTTACGCACTGTAAAATACAATTTCCTATCGGTTTTATTTTCAATTTTTAAAAATTGGTTAACTGTGGACGGTAAGCATTAGAGCAATTTCTGAATTGAGATAATTTAAAAATTTGATCCGTTCCGATAGACAAAGGTTCTAGAAACTACACCCAAATACAGTGCAGACGCAACGTAAATTTGTTCAACACGGTACATCCTGGTTTTGGCAATTTTAGACGTTCACGAAGAGCTTACTTTCTCACTGATGAAAAAAGGTAGAGACTTGAAACAAAACCGAGTTTTATTCCCTTTCTACTTTGTTATACATCTTTGGTCTACATCCTGTAACTAAGCCTCAAGATTGCTAAAATATTTCGTAAAAACTCAAGCTTTAAGCTTTAGTATTGGTATGAAAACTTTCAGTCTAAAGCTCAAAATTTTTATCACCTGCTAAACTACCATTAAATTATTTACACCCAACAATTTTTTCACGCTACCACTAATACCCTCGCATGAATTATTGCCATGAAAAGTAGCAAAAAAGTTTCACTCTTCTTCAAGGCCATAATCAGAACTATGGTGGTATGGTTTTTGTTTACAGAAAGCTTGCGGGTAGGTGAAAAAAATAAAACTTTGGAACCATAGATTTTAAATTGTCATGTTTAGACTACATGCAGTATATCCAATACTTAATTTGCATCTAGTTTGAGATTTTCTCCAATTCAAGCCTAAATTAATTATACCAAGTGGCCATGTTCGAGCTGTTACTAAAACGAGCAACAAATTTCAAAAACATAATTTTTTGATTTAGCTACACTGATGGTAGCTTAGCACGTGATAAAAATTTGGAGTTTTTGACTTCAAGTTTTCATACCAATCATAGAGCTTAGAGATCAAGCTTTTCTAAACTTTGCTACTACAGTTCCAAGCTTGATTTGAGCATGTAATAGTTAATTTAGAGTAAAAATGTGTAAGATGATAAAAATGAACAGACTGAATTTTGTTCCAAGTCTCTGTCTTATGTATGTATATCCCAAATAGAGTGTCAGGTAGGTATATTAGAGTTAATTTTCGTAAACTGAGTTTTATAGGTTACATCTACCACATCACCCAGTCTCAACTTTATCAAAGCTAATAAGCCAAAATGGTTTGCTGTTGATATTTACAACAATATGTAATAGCATTAACAGAACAACGAAGACTGGTCAAGTATTATCTGTTAAAAGAAGTCTAAACACCACCATTGTATTCGCAATAAATGCTGTGGTTTCTTATGTTGCCCAATCATCAAGTTAAGTGATAGCTTGAAATTTTCTTTTTGCCAAACATACAAAACTATGGTTCACACAGGATCCAGATATTGGAAGTGTCTTTTTCTGGCCCATTTAAAACGTTTTATGACCAGATACTGATTTACATTTAGATAGTCTGATCTTCCAATACGAATGGTTGTAGAGACATATCACAATCTACATATAATCAGCTACTGCCAAAAGGAGTCTTTGAAGAGAAATAAGAAAAAAACCCAAAGAGAAAGTGAAACAGGAGATACTACATACAATTTCAATGCGATTTATGTCAATAGTCATCTTATCCCAATAGCTTTTCATCATCTTACCTGTAAGTTGTGTTACCTTACTGGTCTATTTCAATACCTGTTTTCTACTCAGAATTTGCATTTTATTTTAGCATCGTCATCTTATCTCGCTTTTTCCCTACAGATATCATGATATCCCATACAAAATCGTACTGCATCAGTAAATCTTAGAAAAATTTTTTTGTATTTGACACTAACAAGATTCATGGAAATCTGTTGTGCCTCAATACAGTATTCTTAAAGAAAGCATGGTGAAGCCAATCAAGTTGCCATGCACCTTTCATAAGAACCTGGCAGCTTGCACACACACGCGGTCAACCCAATTGAATTTTGTTTTAGCACTACAATCGTTTATTGCTTCAAAGCTAATAACATAAACTGTGAGTGAAAATAGTCAAAACTACATCAGCTTTTTGATTTAACAATCAAGGAGCTTCGTACACTAGCTTTCCAGTTAGCTGAACGGAACAACTTTCTTCAACCATTCAAAGATGAAGCTGCCGAACTTGATTGGGTGCGAGGTTTTCTCACTCGCCATCCAGTCTTAAGTCTAAGAAAACCTGAGGCAACATCTTAATGAAGTTGCCGTTCAAAAGGTTTATGACCTTTTGGTCAGCATGGTTAATACTCACCTCCTAGCTGCTGACAGAATTTACATTTGTGACGAAACAGGTGTGCCATTAAATGCAAAAGAATTTTCCAAGATAATAGCAAAGAGTGGACGAAGACAAGTGAAAGCATTGTCATCGGGAGAGCGAGTGGAATCTGTAACTGTCGAAATCTGTTTCTCAGCAGCTGGGAATTATGTTCCATGAATGTTAAGCGTATGAAACAAGAATTCGAGACAACTCTTCCTCCAACAGGCTGGATGACTAAGAAGCTTTTCGTTCAGTGGTTCATAAAATTTGTTTCTTTCATAGGGGCAGGAATGAGAGGCCTGCTTTATTATTGCTTGATGGTTGAATAAGTCACACAAAAAATTTAGCTTTGGTAGACATGGCTCGTGGCAATGGGGTCATTCTATTGTGTTTCTCACCCCATTGTTCACACAAACTTCAGCCTTTAGATATGAGTCCCCTGATCAGATATTATGAAGACGAGAGGTTGGGAAATAGTCCTGGAAAGGTTGTGATAATGTTATATGGAAGCGCTTACACGCTTGCTTCCACAATGCTGACAGCTGTTAATAGTTTTCGGAGAACTGGATAAGAACGTTTTTCCAAAGGCAGATTTTTTTACCTTTTCCTACTACTCTCCTAAATTAGGAATGGGCGTGGTCTCTCTAGATGAACAAAGATCTTCTCAATTTGAACTGCAAAACTCTGCCACTCACTCACTCAGCTTGTTTCAATACCAGACCAGGAACGTCAAGCTGAAGTTCATTTAAAACTTCCAGTCTAGGAAATATATTGTGAGTCCCAAAAGTTGCCCAGAACAATTAACGGGCTTCACGAAAGAGATTAAAAATTGCCATATTGGACATCCTTTTCATACAAACAAAAGCTAGCAGCTACTGGCAATAACAAGATTAAACAACCTGTGAAAAAAAATTAATACCTCGTGCTAAATGGATCAAGAAAGCTCTTCCACCACCTTCATTGTCAAGTGAAAGTGACGAGCCTGTAGAGGAAGATGAATGTCTGTACTGTCACGATTATTCAGAAGAAGACTGGATTAGGTGCACATGGACGAAATGGGATTACAACACAATAGTAACTGCTCAGTCAGATTGTGTTTGAGACTCCCCTTTTGCTGAACACTTCTTAAGTAATGACCATAATTTCAGTTAACGTATTTTTTAATTTTTGATTATTGCAATATCCTCTAGATAAATTGCAAAAGTGTAAATAATAAATAATTCTTGGTATTCAGATTTTTATTTATAGAGAAATGAATGATAATTTAAATCTTTATTTTGTTTTACTAAGAATCTTTCTTATGTGCATGTTGATTTTGTATTAAAATGATCTTTCTTTTATTGGTAACACTGCACTGGTATGAAACTATAACGGTTGTAAGAATCGTGCAGGAATGTATTAATTACCATTAGTTAGGTTTTGATGTGTTGTAATTTTGCATAATTTTAAAGAAATCGTTTTGTACATAATAATAATAGTAATAACGGTTTCGTTTTAGAAATTTACCAACGTAAACAATTTTGACAGGTAGAAATGTAGAAATTACCAGTAACAAATTTTTAGCATTCTTTATCTGTTATAAAATATATAACCAATCATTACCGATCAGTAATAAAACATATCTTTGGCGTCTTAATTGACACCGCAGCACTAAGTACATCGCGTGTTAGTCGCCTGTCAGCGCCGATAAGAAATAGTGAAACTAGAAGCTGAAATATTAGTAGTAATTAATTTAAAATTTCCTTCTTAGACAGGTAACAAAACTAGATCAAAATATATTAAAATATGGATTGGACTAAATACACACTAATTAATACAATTGACAGTAGAACATAGTTTATCACTTATCGAGAATATTTTTCATTTTCTAAAAATATAACACATAGTAAAGAACCTGTAGGCATTAATCATCGACCGAAGAAAAGCAACAGTCCGGTTAATCATACCATTTATTAATAGACAAGGAGATTATACTAGCGTAATTACGAGATATGTAACAGAAAACGGGATTTCGTGAGCTGTACATACGCCATTTTATCTGCACGTATTATTTAACCGGTTGATAAAAATCACTCTTGTTTTTCCACGTAAAAATCGTCCAGCAAAAGTGGAACAAACTCCTACGCCAAGCAGTAAAGGTTTATTCACACATTTGCAATCCGTTTTATGTCTACTACAAATAAATCGAATTTATTACTTCTGTAATAAACAAATAATAAAAACTAAAATATTTGATTAATAAGAGGGAAAAATCCGAAGGAAAAATACTGAAAATCAGTTTCCTTATTTAGATATTTACGATTATTACAAGATATTAAAACAGAAACATAATTAATGGAAACATGAATTTACGCTTTTCCATTAATTTGCTGTAAATTATTAATTTTGATTTGATCTAACTATTAAAATTCACATATACATAATTTAAGTACAGTTCACTGACTGTGGTATTTAATTTATTATTTTATTGGCAGTATTAGCAATTGCGTTTTAATGGCGACATTGAATTTGACAGCTCTCGTTTTATTCAGAAAAAATGTTTTTCTATGCATTCCATTCGAAACATTTTAGTGGCACGAAAAGAATTAAATCTGAAATTCATCCTTTTGTATTTTATAATTCGCGTTATAATAAACATTTATGCAGGAAAATCTTAATATTCTCATACTCGTAAATTGAGTCTTACGATCTTCGATGGCTAGTGTCTTCCGTTCAGGTGTGGAATGTCCATCATTCTAATGATGAGATTGTCCTTAACTTGTGTTCATGTTAATGAGTTTAATTCAACAATAAATAATATCTGTTGCAGGTTTTCCCACTCACTAATTAATTATTGTTATTACTAATACTGTTCTATAATTAGATTTGCATCAATTTACTTTTTTATAAAGCAAAAACGAAATATCTGAGAGTTTGTAAAAGAAAAAAAATGAAAAACATGATTATAAACATGGAATGCAATAAAACTAACAGCAAATTATTTACAATTAATATAATGAATATAATTTGCAAATTCCATTAATTTTTTGTCATTTTACGAATTTACAAAGGAGTCCGATACTATTCATTTCTTCTTATATAATCTTTTAAATTTTCTGCTTTTGAATTTCTGATAAGTAAATTATCTTCTCTTTCTATAAAACAAACATAATATCAAACTTGAGTCATCTAAATCACATATATAAAGTTTTCAATGTCAAAAGTGTCAATGTCAGTGTTGGTGCCAGAAAAATTCATTTTCTACTAATACAGAAGCTTAATAAATTCTCTCTAGAACACCATTCAGACGGTCCTTTTCAGGACTTCGCCATTGCCTAAAATCCAAATCTTTATATATTTGCAGTAATACGTATAATATAAAATATCAAAGATGTCAAAATCAAAACGACAAAAAAATTTAGATGCTTTAATTTTCAAACAAGAAAACAACAATACTGAAGATTTAAAAGAAACAATCAGAGAAATATTCAAAACGGAAATGAAAGTTATGGCAGATAATATCAAAATTCTAAGTAATGAAGTACATGAGTGCAAAGAGTCAGCAGAATTTAATAATGAAATAATGGATAAGTGCAACATTACATGAGAAGAAATCCAAAAAGAATTAAAAAAATTAAGAGAAGAGAATCAAATTCTAAAAGAAAGAAATAAGAAACTGGAGAAAGAAATTAGAGAAATTAAAATATCTGTAGAGCAAGACAGACAATATTCCAGAAATAAAAATGCCATCATAAGCGGTATTCCAGAAGCTTGTCAAGAGAACATTAATACACTTGTAAAACATATTGGAAAAATTATGGATTTGGACATCACTGATAAAGATATAGATACTGCACAAAGAATCAACACGTTTAATAAAAAAGAAAATAGACCGATAGTAGTGCAATTTACTAATAAAATAAAAAGAGATCAGTTTATAGAAAAATACAAATCCAGAAAACCAAAAGTAAACAATTTATTTCCTGAATCTCATGAACACCTTACACAGTATTATAAAGGACTGTGGTCAGAAGCAAAAAAGTTACAAAAGGAAAAATCATACAAATATATATGGTTTAAAAATGAAAAACTTTGGATAAAAAAAGAAGAAAATAAACCGGCTATTTTGATCAATAGTGAAGAGGACTTAAACAAATTGTAAAAGTTAGTTCTAATTATTTAATTTAAACACTTTTATATAGACTTTTATTTCTAACAGTGAAGAAGATTAAGCCAATCATGAATGAAAGTATGAAAGAAACTGTTCTAGAAAATTTACAGATATGGAAAACACATAATGTGGAAATCTCAACAAAATTAAAATTTAATATAATTCATGGAAATATACGCAGCTTGAAGAAGCATTGGGCTGAATTTGAGGCAATTATAAAAGATAATTTAGGATTTATAGATATAATAGTTCTTACAGAAATTGGAATTAAGCAAGAAGAAAGTCCAGTTTTTTTCTTAAACTCATTTCAAAAGTTTATTTTATGTAGAGAATATGGTATTACAAGTAGAGAAAAGAGTAAGCTCTAAAGTTTTATTTAGTTGCCTAATAAATTGTATTTATAGACCTCCGAATTTAAATAAAAATAATTTCATTCTAGAATTAGAGTCATGGTTAGATGAAGTACATAATGTAAAGAATATTCTATTAATAGGAGACATAAATGTTGATTTATTAAACAAATACAAAGATGGGGTACGAAAATATACTAATTTATTAAATGCTTATGGTTTAATAAGTTTAATTAATTCCCCCACACGAGAAGATACAGAAAAAATTGGTGTCTACTTGTCTAGACCATGTAGTAATTCGATTTGAAAACGAATCATACGAACCGTTTGTTATTAACTATAAAATAGCAGATCGTTACATAATAGGAATAAACTTCTTGGCTAATTATGAGACACTAGAAGCAAACGAAGATACAATTCGATACGTTATAGATAATGAGAAAGTCAATTATATTATTAAACAAGTAAATTGGAAAGAATTAATGAATATTAATAACTATTAAGCACAATAAAAATAGAAAATATAAAGTACATAACCCATGGATTACAGATGAACTACTTAACGAAATTTCTTTTAAAAACGATATGTGGAGTACTTACAAATCAAACAAAAATCCAACTTTATTTAGAAAATACAAAGCATTACGAAATACAGTTCAGAAAAAAATAAAGAAAGCTAAAGATAATTATTACTACCAAGAGATACGTAAAAATAGTTCCAACATATCAGGAATTTGGTCAATCTTAAATAACAGACTAGGAAGAAGCAACAACAATATAAAACAGTCATGTTTAAAAACTTTAAAGATATTGCTACAGAGGAAGAAATAAAGCAACTAACAAATACTTTCAACAACTTCTTTATTTCGATTATCGACAAATTAAGAAAGACCAATAATACACGTCAACAGGTAATAATTGATACTCAACTACGATCGTTTTTTTACCATCTATGACCTCAACTGATTTGCACAGTATAATACAAACATTTGACGTAAATAAAGCTCCTGGATATGACAACATCAGAATGAAAGACATAAAGAACAATTTAAATATACTGTGCGATATTTTACTACATTTTTTAAATCTAATGATTAGAAATGGTGAAATTCCAGAAAAAATGAAAATATCAATAGTTACTCCAGTTTATAAAAATGGGAAAAAAGATGATATTAATAACTACAGACCAATCTCGAATCTTCCATCATTAGAAAAAATTTTAGAGAAATATGTAAATGACAAATTAAATAGCTACTTGAATAAATTCTCAATTATACCTAATACACAATTTGTTATTATTGGATTTTGTTGAAAAAATTAATGTAACTTTAAATGACAGAAAGCATGCAGCCGCGATATTTCTTGATCTATCAAAAGCCTTTGATACAATAGACAGGACTATACTTCTTCGAATATTAAAAGCTTCCGGAGTAAGAGGCACAGTTCACAAATTATTCGAAAGTTTTTTAACAGATCGAGCACAGACTGTCAAAATTAACAATTGTTACAGTGATTTAAAGCAAACACATTTCGATGTTCCACAAGGATGTATTTTATCACCAACGTTATTTAACTTATACGTAAAAGATATACCTCTAACAAATGGTTTATTGTGTAATATTTATCAATACGCTGATGATACTGCAATATTATCAACAGACATTAATGAAATTACATGTTTGCAGAAATTGCAGAATGATTTCAATTTAATATCAAAATGGTTTACACAACATTATATTTTTATAAACACTAAAAAAACTCGAGCTCTTCAATTTGGAAATTCTAGCATAAATTACACTCTACGAAGTCATAACGAGAAATGCTTATTTTCTGGAAATTTAGTTAATTGCAGTTCTTGCCACAAAATAAACTTTCTAAATGAAGTCAAATATATATAATAATATATAAATAAATAAATAATAATAATAATAAATTTAAACAGAAACAGAAACTTAAATCAGCCACTGTTTACCAGAACTATAAATGTATTGATAATGCAACGATCATTCAAGCAAAAAAAGATGATAATGTATTACAAAGAAAAAAAAAGAATAAAGATGACAAATTAAGGATTGCTTTATTTAAGGAAAAGGAAGAAGAAAAAAGATCTCTTATACAAATTAAGAACATCACAAAAGTTGCAGTAAAAGTGTGGTCTGGTGGTTCGTTCTAAGACACTGAAGACAGAGGCTAGCCAAGATTCAATGCTTGGCCTATCTAGGTGTAATTGAGACTATAAGCAAAACTAGAAGTTCTGTTGGAATTATCTGACCACGCTACTTGAACAAAGAAAGAAAGATGCAGGTTTATGATATGATAAGGACAAACAAGAAAAGCTTTTGCTCAGTAACGCAGGTGCTTTAAGTAGGTTGATCACAATGAAAAAAGTCAATCTCAGGTTTTTCTTCTTAGGGTTATCAAAAAGTGTATGGACTTTCGAGACAAGAGATACACTGGATAACTAACAACATGGTCGGATGATCTTCTAATAGGTATTCTGACAAGTCATTGCACTCCGAGAAAATACTTTCTGCTCATAAATGTGAGGGATATGAATCATCAAGGTGTGATCTTCCCTATCGTGGAAAGAATTCGAAACTGCCACCTAAGTCGACATCTTTGATTTCATAGAAATCAAGCAGATTTTGACCAAAATGGGAAAAATGCAGTACGTGAAAGTGTTGGTAATAACGGACCTAAAGGTCTATTTCCTAGGCTTTGAATTAAAAAAAAAATTGATAAAGTATTGTTTCTTTAATACCTAACTAATATAAATTTTGCCTTTACTAAGTTCAGTCTTGATTTCAAGTAAAAGAAAAAAGTAAACAACTTATAAATTTATGACCTATGACTTTTACTTTGAACCAGAGGCAAGTGAACCAACACTGCTTGCAAAAAATAATAATCGTAGAAAACCTAACCAATAAAATTTCTTTTCGGGGATAAAACAAAAGAAAAAAGAAAAACAAGAAACTTCATCACAAGTCTTCCTGGTTGTAATATTGTAAAGTTACCCTCATGATTGCTAAGCTATAGGCTCGCTATAGGCGAAAAGCAACAAAACGAGAAATAAAAATATTTTTATTGCGGTGGATGTTTTTCTGTGGTTTATTGTCCTTTGTTGTAAGGCTTCTTCACAAAAATTGATTAATTGATTTTTAGGAGCAAAAGGAAAGAAATTGAGCTTAGAATTAACTTTTTTTGAAATTCCAAAATGGAACTGATTTTGAGATGCTTCTTGTTATTAGAAGCAACATCGTTTACAGTCAAATTCAGTCTTCTTCTCTGAAGCGTTTAACACTACAAAAATAAACCCAAACTGTAATTTTCTTGATGTAAGCTTTACATTATAAAAAAAATAATTTTGTTTCAGTTATCACCTATTTCTGTTGCTCTTTTTTGGTTGACACAGCAATCTGCTGTCAGTAATTTAAATTATCTTTTCTAAGAATTGTTTGAGTAACTGCCAAGTTTGAAATGTTACGTTTTGATTTTTATGACACAACGATGCAATTTTTTTGCTTTCCCTAAGCGTCTATTTGTTAATTTTAAACGGACAAAATTTCACTTAAATAATAAAATTGTTCGGCGCAAGATTATTTGGCGAAACTCGACTTGTGCTACCAGAGGTGACTCATTGATTGGCATAATGCAATGTTCTTTGAGGAAGTTAATGTACTAGTATGAAGCTCGGTCTTGTGCCATTGCAGGTGACTTATTGGAAGGCGCAGCCCAGGTCTAGTTTGTATTTAGTTTTTCAAAGGAGATCAATGAAGCATTAAGTCCGATCCTGGGCTAGCGGAGATAGGCCGTTGAGTTGCATAATCTGATGCTCTCTTAGAAGAAATTGATGTAGTACGAAGCTCAATCTTGTGCCAGGTGGCTCAATGAAAAACACAGCCCAAATCGCATTCATATTTAGTTTCCTCAAGAAGGTTGAAACTTGACTTTGGACCGTCAGAGGTAGCCTCTTGAAGGATGCAGCCCTTAGGTCTCTAAAGAGAGTTAATGTATGTAATGTAATGTTTCTATTTAGTTTATTTCTAAGAAAGTTGATGGAGAATAAAGCTCGACCTTATACTAGCGGGAATGGCTCCTTAAGTGGTGCAACCCATCTCTCTTTCATATTTAGGTTTTCCAAGAAGGTTAGTTGGCAAAACCCGACTTGTGCTACCGGAGATGATTTGTTGATTTGCATAATCCAATGTTTCAAGTTAATGTAGTGCGAAGCTCTATTGAATAGACCCAACGCCCTCCTGCGCCTGCATACGATCGGGATCTAGGAAGCACGCTGTTTGACAACTTGTCTAAACTTGGATGATCGCCAGAGAGGCAGATTCTGGCACAAACAAAAAAAGCAAATATCTTTGTTTAGAACCAGACATTGCATGAACCAACCGACCTTCTGCCACAATTCGTTTAAAATCCGCAAGAAACGCCTACTCAGGAAACGATTTCCTCATCAGAAAGGTCCACCTGCTACCACCTGCCATCACTCTTTTTACTTCAATATTCAACTGTTTTTCTACTGTGGATTTTTTCCCAGTAATTGAAAGGGGACAACAGCTACATCCAAACAGATCCAATTCCTCGATGATATCAATAAAATATCTGAAGCTTGAATCTCTAACACTGCGTAACTTGCAGGAAATCAATAATTTTCAAAATTTTCGCACTATTCGTCCGACTAACTTGTAGCTTTCTGTTCATCAGCCAACATTCCGTGCAGGCATTAATGTTCTTTTGTCATGACATCTGTTTCTCCAAGGATTCAACCGCCCACTTGTTGCACTTTGTCGTGACACCTTTGACGAGAGATCGACAATTTAGCGTTTGTTGAAGACTTTGGTCCGAACGTGGATAATTAGCTAATATTATACTACGTTGTTGAGGTGGAACAACAAACTGAAACATTACTTGAATGTCGTTCAGCATCACAGCGGCTTGCTCTCCAGACTGAGCGGTAGCATTCCAAGCTGCCATTCACGAATGCGATAACTGCGGTTTGCAGAGATTTAAATAATTACGTAACTTCTGTTCATCTTAATGTGATGATGATCAAACTAATTTAATTAACTAATCAATATATAAACAATTGAAAAGCTATCATGAAAAGCAAGGCAACTAAGATAACATATTTTGCGTCCAAACGTATAATTGTCATCCTAAAAGAAAGGAAGATGATCCGTCTTGACCGTTTTAAACCTTCGAGAATTTGCCCAAAAGCCTGATGAAAGTCCAAGAATTACGAGACATTTTGTTAGTTTGTTGGTTCTGCTATAATTTTGTATTTTGAACAGGTCTAGGCTTGTTAAAAAAACTTTGTATTTTTATATTTTAAATATAAATATGAGCAGAGTTTTGAAGTGATTTACATTTTAATATCCAACTGTTACCATGAGATTTAAGGTTAACACTTTAAATGAAAGATTCTAAGAATCAAAACCACAAGTTCTATTGATCATGTATTTAATATTTAAATTAATATATTAGTAGGAAACTCAAATGTTGCTACTATCAATTCATCACATTCGGCGATGGAATCTATAGTTAAACGCAAGTTTCTTATTTGGAGACTTTAACGCTACGTTAGAACAGTGGAACAATGTTAAGGTTTCACCCACAACATGAACAAAACCCTATCTATGTAAGTTTCTATTTTCCCGATTGCAAAAAGGTATTATACGGTTTAAATGACTTTCACTAAACTTTTTTTAAGTCGATTTTGACATATCATTTAATACCAGACGTAAAACATTGTATTGTTCAAGAAAGCTCGCGACCATTGAACTCACGTTCAATAAAAATCAAACTTGGTATCGAAACAAGAAATGTTACTATATTCATATAATATATTTCAAAATTAGTGCAATTCTGTGTGCATACGTTATGTAAACTGTAGCTGAGTGCCATTCGTCAATGTTAAATTGCATAAATCTTATCTAAACAAGATTGAAATTCTCTAAAGTACAGTCAACATTCCACCACAATAGAAAGTAATAATTCACCGTCCTAGACCTACGGCATTAAATACAAGTGGACAGCGACAATGACAATATTCATAAGTAATATTCAAGATTATTGGCAAAAATCGTCTACAATGGCGGGGAATTGCGTGGATTATGATGAAGTGGGTGTGAAAGCTTGGTAATACACGCACGCGCACCTGAAAAACTGCCACGCGTATGCCGCTGTTAATAATTTATTAAGTCGATATACCTTGTAAGGTAAAACAGCAGTTACAATCAAAGGTAATGTTAAAGTCTTTACTCGACGTCTTCAACTTTTTCTCCAATAAAATTATCTTCCTTTAATTAAACAGAATTCAACAACAACCACCTTTTAGAATCGAAGCAAGATTAATAACAAAAATCAGGATTACCAATTTTAATTAAAACAGAAAAGAATTCTAAGGTTATGCAAGTTTATTTGCATATAAGAAAGTATGATAAATTAATCATATCAAATCAAAATTGCAACTATGAATAATGTTAAGAGTTATTAAAATTTTTAACATCTAAACAATCTGCACGGTCGGATTGCAACCGTGCAGCTCACTCATATAACCAACGAACAAAGCAATCTATAATCGCGTATCAGGGAGGTAATCTGATTCCATTAATATCTGCTAACTGGATGCTAGAAGCGGGGGTGTGTCGTTAGGAAATGCAACGCAAAACGGTAATAATAATTTTTTTGTCGTTGATGAATATAAAAATTGAGAAAAACATCAGAGGATCATTAATTTAGAAATCTATTCTATTTACTCCCAGCTTGTTCCTCAATTTATGTAAAGATAGAAATAGTAAATTGTAAACTATTGATAATAGCTTTTGCAAATTTGATGAACACGGTTGCTTCGCTTAGAAACAGGTGAGGGCTTGTTTATGTTGCTCTGAAGCAATATTTCTAACTATAGTCATTGCCAAATAAAGGCAAAAAACTGTAATGAATATCAGTGGTCAAAATGTTTATCATCGATTCCCATAGGCACATAGATGAAGCTGCTTAATATTGAGCAAACGTCACAAGTTCCTAAAATTTTGGGCCGCCATGTATAAGCTTCTAGTTAGACCGCATTTTGTTCGGTCAAAATACTTTTGGTCAATAACGTTTGGGTATAATAGGAAAATTTTGCTGATCCCAGCAAGATTTTAGAATGGATAAGAATACAGCCTCTTATGCTTTTGATTGCCTTACGTTTTATCACCATCACTATAGTAAAATGTCGTTTCGAAATAATACTGTTTGTCAAAACAAATGAGTTGGATACAAGCAATATTAATTTGATTTATTGTCAATGAATTTTGAATATGTTCGAATTATTTTGGGAGGTTGTGCATGTTGTTGCATAGCTCATAAAGAATGTTTTAAACTATTTCTCACTTTTGGCGCTCCTGCATTATTGTCGCACTAAAGTGGTCATATATGGCCATCTTCAGTGGCCACTCAAAATCGTCATTGAGTCTTAGAAGCGATCGAGCCTTGCCATACTACTACCAACTATAAAGTTCCATTACGATACGACATGAATTTTGCTTTCCGAGATAAAGGATGTCTTTAAAAAATCCTTGCCGTTATTAAAAGTTAAAGCCCCCATTTTGATATGACATCTCGTGTTTTTGAGATATAGGATATCTGTCGGAAAATAAAACGACTTGCTCTTTTATTTTATTTTTTGATTCTGTTGTTACAGTCTTTGGGTTATTGTAACTTAACTTCCTGACTGTAAAGAAGCAGAATATCGCATTTTAGCAACTACTCATTTTACTTCCAAGATTATTTATTTCGTCTTATCACCGTTATGAAAATCCACAAACTCAATTATCTTGCTAAGGTGTCCATAGATTTTTAAAGGTTACTCACCAACTGAAATTAAATCTTACTTTTTAGATTTTCTCAATTTTCTACGTACTTCTAAAGAGTTTTTCTACTTTCACTGTAATTATCAATTTTTAGTTTTAATGTATAAAAGATGCCTAATCAATGATTAAAAGAAAACTTATGTTTAGTAAATCTCACAAGGAGTTAAAATCGATTTTTTCAAAAACAATGATCGGTTTCCTCAAACAAGCAAACGCTAGTATACGTCAAACATTTCAGGAAGTGAAATATAAAATATAGTTTAAGATCTTCCAGATGTACAAAGTCAGTATAAACGCGGTGAGAGAATATAAAATATTCCCTGTCGTGTCGCGTGCGCCTTATTACTTGGCGTAACTAACTAGTGCAGGTTTGATTATAAATGGCATACTTTTCCTTCCATTGTGTACTCTATTGTACGTTAGTTTGCTGTACAACATCTAAGTACTCGGTTATGTTGTTTAAAAGTTATTATGAAAGCAGAGTTGCTCACGTAAACAATTAAGAAGAAACGACATCGTTCTAGAAACTCGTTCGAATGTATTATTTATAAATAATGGTTGAAAAAAATGAACACCTAAACGTTCTTAAAAAGAAAAAAACAGAAAAAGTCTCTTTAAACGAATTAATAAATATTAAAAACTCGAACATACAAGGCATACAGTAGTTTGTTTCGTGCGTTCGAGTACTTAACCATCAAGGAGTTGCACTTTTTATGGTGCTTGTTTAAACCGATCATACTTGGTATGTTCCAAATATGAATTTGTTAATATGCAGCTGGTTTTTGTAACTCGTCTGGTACGCTCATTAATAATAAAGAAGTGTGGCGCAATAAAACGATTATTCAATTGCACTTATGGTCAATAATCTATCTTGGATAAGCACTTTATTATGGAATGCCAATAACAAATATAAAAACTTGATACTTAACAATAGAATAGAAGTTATTCGTTTTTATAGTTTCTCTTATTTTTTTAAAGTTCAAATAACGTAGAGCTAAATCAGGGATGGACGGAATTAGGCCTTAAGGACAGTAAATACTTTTGGAAATTTTCAAATTTCTCGATTAAATCAGACTTTATTTCCAGTACAGAAACAAAATTTTATGGAATATCTAAAATTTCATTGAATACCTAAAATTGAGCAATAAATAGCCCAGGCGTAGCTGCTTAAAATGAACAACTATTGGGAATTCTCAAATTTCTTCATTTAGTCAGACGTTATTATAATAGTCCCGAATTAAGATTTCATAGAATATCTAAAATTTATTCAATAACCAAGGCGTAGCTGCTCAAGATGGAAATCAAGGTTTACTAAACCTATAACTTTTGAAAATCTTAAAATTCCTTAACTGAATCAGACGTTATTTATAGTCCACAAACAAGATTTAATGGAGTATCTACAATTGAGCAATAAATACCCAAGGTGTAACCGTTCAA